>JASAND010020792.1:0-72796 GCA_030248195.1 Trissonchulus latispiculum | reverse complement strand
GTCTGTAATTTGCCAGACCATTTCTCCTCTACTGACAGTTTCAGTGACTACAGGGCCCGTAGACATTTTCAGAGGTAAATTTTCTGCTGTAAAATTTTACTAATTCTTTAAAACTTTATTTTTTGGTGGGTGCACCTTTCGTTTGCAACATGGATTTTGTCCTACCGGTCTGTAATTTTCTAGGCTATTTGTCCTCTAACCACTGACAGTTTCAGTGACTACAGGGCCCATACACATTTTCAGAGGTAAAGCTTCTGCTGTAAAATTTTCTTTCTACTAAAACTTTGCCAACTTTAGCTTTGGGGTGCCCCGTTTTTTTTTTGGAACTTGGATTTTGTCCTATCTGTCTGTAATTTGCTAGACCATTTCTCCTCTACTGACAGTTTCAGTGACTACAGGGCCCGTAGACATTTTCAGAGGTAAATTTGCAGCTGTAAAATTTTCTTTCTATTAAAACTTTGCCAACTTTAGTTTTGGGGTGCCCCGTTGGTTTGCAACATGGATTTTGTCCTAGCGGTCTGTAATTTTCTAGGCTATTTGTCCTCTAACCACTGACAGTTTCAGTGACTACAGGGCCCATACACATTTTCAGAGGTAAAGCTTCTGCTGTAAAATTTTCTTTCTATTAAAACTCTGCCAACTTTAGTTTTGGGGTGCCCCTTTGGTTTGAAACATGGATTTTGTCCTAGCGGTCTGTAATTTGGCTGCTAGACCATTTCTCCTCTACTGACAGTTTCAGTGACTACAGGGCCCGTAGACATTTTCAGAGGTAAATTTTCTGCTGTAAAATTTTCCTAATTCTTTAAAACTTTATTTTTTGGTGGGTGCACCTTTCGTTTGCAACATGCATTTTGTCCTACCGGTCTGTAATTTTCTTGGCTATTTGTCCTCTAACCACTGACAGTTTCAGACTGAAACTTTCAGTGACTACAGGGCCCATACACATTTTCAGAGGTAAAGCTTCTGCTGTAAAATTTTCTTTCTATTAAAACTTTGCCAACTTTAGCTTTGGGGTGCCCCGTTGGTTTGGAACTTGGATTTTGTCCTATCGGTCTGTAATTTGCTAGACCATTTCTCCTCTACTGACAGTTTCAGTGACTACAGGGCCCATACACATTTTCAGATTTTCTGCTATAAAATTTTTTCTCTACAAAAACTTTCCCCTTTTTTTTTTGGGGGCCCCCTTTTGTTTTAAAAAAGAATTTTTTCCTCCCGGGCTTTAATTTTTTGCACCACTTTTCCCCCCCTACCAACTTTATCAACCACTAGGCCCCCCGTAAATTTTTCAAGGGAAAAAAAATTTTCTGCTAAAAATATTTCCTATTTTTTAAAAACTTTATTTTTTGGTGGGTGCACCTTTCGTTTGCAACATGGACTTTGTCCTACCGGTCTGTAATTTGCTAGGCTATTTGTCCTCTAACCACTGACAGTTTCAGTGACTACAGGGCCCATACACATTTTCAGAGGTAAAGCTTCTGCTGTAAAATTTTCTCTCTATTAAAACTTTGCCAACTTTAGTTTTGGGGTGCCCCGTTGGTTTGGAACTTGGATTTTGTCCTATCGGTCTGTAATTTGCTAGACCATTTCTCCTCTACTGACAGTTTCAGTGACTACAGGGCCCGTAGACATTTTCAGAGGTAAATTTTCTGCTGTAAAATTTTACTAATTCTTTAAAACTTTATTTTTTGGTGGGTGCACCTTTCGTTTGCAACATGGATTTTGTCCTACCGGTCTGTAATTTTCTAGGCTATTTGTCCTCTAACCACTGACAGTTTCAGTGAATACAGGGCCCATACACATTTTCAGAGGTAAGGCTTCTGCTGTAAAATTTTCTTTCTATTAAAACTTTGCCAACTTTAGTTTTGGGGTGCCCCGTTGGTTTGGAACTTGGATTTTGTCCTATCGGTCTGTAATTTGCTAGACCATTTCTCCTCTACTGACAGTTTCAATGACTACAGGGCCCGTAGACATTTTCAGAGGTAAATTTTCTGCTGTAAAATTTTCCTAATTCTTTAAAACTTTATTTTTTGGTGGGTGCACCTTTCGTTTGCAACATGGATTTTGTCCTACCGGTCTGTAATTTTCTAGGCTATTTGTCCTCTAACCACTGACAGTTTCAGTGACTACAGGGCCCATACACATTTTCAGAGGTAAAGCTTCTGCTGTAAAATTTTCTTTCTATTAAAACTTTGCCAACTTTAGTTTTGGGCGGGGTGCTCCGTTGGTTTGGAACTTGGATTTTGTCCTATCGGTCTGTAATTTGCTAGACTATTTCTCCTCTAACCACTGACAGTTTCAGTGACTACAGGGCCCGTACACATTTTCAGAGGTAATTTTTCTGCTGTAAAATTTTCTTTCTATTAAAACTTTGCCAACTTTAGTTTTGGGGTGCCCCTTTGGTTTCAACTAGAATTTTGTTCCATTGGTCTATTTCTATTACTAAACTAGACTTTTTCTCCTCCAACCACTGACAGTTTCAGTATCGCAATTTCCTGCTAGAAAATTTTTTCTTTTAGAACTTTTAGCAGTTAAAAAATTTGTCATAAATTTTGCTTTGCACTGGTTCAGTTTTATGACAGATTCCTTTTCCTGTTCAAATTTTGTTTGAATGTCCTGTTCCTTTAATTTCTCTCTGTATTTTCAGCTTCACAAATATTTGCTCATTTCCTCGTCATGAGCCACTTGTTAGACCATTTATCCGTCTCCTCTGACTGGTCCGAGACCGATTGCCCACCTGATAACTCGGTCGTTGATCCTGGGCTTGATTCGCTTAAATATTTGCATCGCCCTGACGGAGCGGAGATAACTGGTGACGCTAAAGTCCATGCATGGCTGGACTATTCATTCCATTTTAAGCAAGCCATCTGTTATGACTACTATCCCTTTCAGCTGGGCATTTACTTGGGCTATGACTTACCCGTCAGCGAGCGTAGATTGCTGCCACCAGGAACCAATATTGACTATGTCCGGTATCAGATGGTCTGGACTGATCAACGGGACTTCAGTTTTATCGAAAGCTGGCCGCTCCGGCGGCTTGGCTGTAGTCAGGAGAAGAGTCGATGTGTGACAGACTTGGCTCTGAATTCTTCGAATCCTGGCCCGTCTGCCAGGCATACTGATGCTCGTCCGCCTTCTGATCAGTCGGTTGCTGCTGCTGGCGCCCGGGATGTCCTGTCGTCCAAGCCGTTGAAGGATAAGGAGGTATCGCGGCCTCCGTTTCGCAAGGGTCAAGGACCAACTGGCCTGACCAAAGACTCTGCTGGTTCGTCGAAGCCTGGTCCGTCTCCTAAGGGTGCTGTTCCTGTCCCGCCTGCTCCGGTGGATTCCGCTGACCGTCTTGCTGCTGCATGGGCAGCTGGTGTCCGTGCTGCTAGTGGCAAGCCGATGGGCCTGGGCTCGAGCTCGTCGAAGCCAGTCCCCTCTCATAGGCGTAGTGTGACCTGGGCTCGTTCTCCTCTGTGCCCTGCTGCCACTCCTTCCTCTCATCTGGCTTCTGTGGCAGCTGATTCCCGGCCTGTCCAGCCGGCCAAGCCGATGAATGAGAGGAGCGCACGGTCTTCGTCTCACAAGGGCCGTGACCGGACTGGTCGGGCCCACTGCTCTGGGACTTCGTCAAATCGGGGCCCCTCTCATATGGGTGGTGTGGCCCGCTCTCGTTCTCGTTCTCCGAAGGACGCTGTCGCTCGTCGTCCCTCTAGCAATGCCCTTGCTTCAACTGTTCCCTGGACTGTCCCACCAGCGAAACTGGTGGATGAGAAGCGCTCCCTGCCCTCGTCTGACAAGGGCCATGACCGGACCAGTCGGGTCGACTGCACTGGTATTTCGTCAAATCGGGGCCCCTCTCGTTTGGGTGGTGTGCCCCGCCGGCCTGCTCCGTTGGATTCAGCTGCCCGTCTTGCTGCGCAAAGGGCAGCCTGGGCAGCTGTTCCCCAGGCTGTTCAACAGGACAGTTCGACCAACCAGGCCCTGTCCTCTGATTCAGCTGTTCTCGGTGCTGTCCCGCCGTCTGAGCCGGTGGTTGAGAAGCGCTCTCGATATTCGTCTCACAAGGGCCGTGAGCGGACCGGTCGTGCCCATTGCTCTGCTATTACGTCAAATCCGGGCCACTCTCATGTGGATACTGTGGCCCGCTCTCGTTCTCCAAAGGACGCTGTCCCCCGTCGTCCCTCTCGCAATGCCCTTGCTTCAGCTGTTTCCTGGGCTGTCCCACCAGCGAAACTGGTGGATGAGAAGCGCTCCCTGCCCTCGTCTGACAAGGGCCATGACCGGACCAGTCGGGTCGACTGCTCTGGTACTTCGTCTAATCGAGGCCCCTCTCATATCAAGGGTGGTGTGCCCTGCCTGCCTGCTCCGTTGGATTCAGCTGCCCGTCTTGCTGCGCAAAGGGCAGCCTGGGCAGCTGTTCCCCAGGCTGTTCCCCAGGACAGTTCGACCAGCCAGGCCCTGTCCTCTTCTACATTGTGGAATCCGGGCCCCTTTCGTGTGGGTACTGCGAACCGCTATCCTTCTCTGATGGGAGTTCCTGCCCGTCGTCCACGTTCTCAGGCCAATGCTGCAGCTCATTCCCGGTCTGTCCAGCCGGCCAAGCCGATGAATGAGAGGAGCGCACGGTCTTCGTCTCACAAGGGCCATGACCGGACCGGTCGGGCCCACCGCCCTGATACATCGTCAAATCGGGGCCCCTCTCGTACGGGTGCTGTGCCCTGCCGGCCTGCTCCATTGGATTCAGCTGCCCGTCGTGCTGCTCAAAGGGCTGCCTGGGCAGCTGTTCCCCGTGCTGTTCATCAAGACAAGCCGACCGTCCAGGCCCAGACATCTGCTGCATTGTCGAATCCGGGCCCCTCTGCTATGCGTGCTGCGAACCGTACTGCAGCTGTTGACCGCGCTGTCCCGCTGCACCAGCCTAATCCGGATCCACTGCCTCCGTTAGTTACGTCTAAAGTGGTCCTCATTCGTAATTTGAGGAGACCGGCGCAATCTGACCTGGATCAGCTGATTGAACAGTACGTCTCTGACGTCGTCCGCCGTCATTTCCCGTCTGCTGGTTCTGGCCCGTTTGTCTGCAAATGTGGTGCTTTAATCAGCAGCAACAATAGGCCCCGTACTGTTGTGGTGATGTTGTATTCATCCCGTGTTGCCGAGAAGCTGGCCCGCTGGGCCCCCAACCGCGGACGGCGCGTTCCCTGTCGCAGGGGCCCTGTCACGATTGAGCGGTGTGAGAAGATAGATTCTACCATCATTCGAAGTCTCAACCATTTGCCACCGTATTACCCTCTGTAGTCAATCCGTCCTGACCTGATGATTTAAATTTGTTTGTTTTTATGTTTCACCTCTTTTTGCACTTGTGGCAGGTTTGCAGGTTTGCTATCAGTTTGGGTTTGTTAACTTTGTTTTAAATTTTCCCTGCTTCAATTACAATTAATGGTAATTCTTAGTCCCAACGCTGTAGAACATGTCTTTGAATCCAACTGCCATAATTGCAAGATTTGGTTTATATGTGCATATGTACATATGTAGTTTCTTTTCTTTTGTAATTTTTAATTTAATTGTAATAATATTTCTGAAAATATGTTTGAAAGCATAGTGGTGGCTTGCTTGCAAGACAGAAATCCACAGCGTACCAAAAATTGACAGTTTAACTGCAAAATCGAAAAATTTTCTTGAAGTTGACTTTGGAATAATCGGATAATCGGATATCAGCCATTAACACAAAATATGCAGAGATCCGGATATGAAAAACAATCCAGTGCATATCACTTTATCACTTTAACTTTTGTTTAATTTCTGGTACATATATATTGACCAAAAAGCCTGATCTCGTTGGCTGAGTGTAAAAAAAGTCTGAAAGTTGAATAGGGCAGTCTTTATGGTCGTAGTGAAAACATCCTAATGGGGTTCATATGGATGCGGCGTTCATATAGAGAATCAGGTTTTCGTATTTATTTATATTTTGCATTTCAGATTATAAACTACATACACAGATAAGACTTTTTCATTCAGCCGTCGTGGTCGCTGAGTCGAATATATTTCAGGAATGACCGCAGGTTGAAGAAAATCGTCTAATTTAGGCTTCAAATTCGTCTTGCTGAGAGCTGATATTTCACTAATAATCAATCTTCTTTCCAGCTCGAAATGTTAAAAGAACTGTAAATATGTTCGCTTTAATTTTCGTCAGAATTTTTAAATTTGGAGCTTTGAATTTTCCAAAACATAAACGCCATGTATACTTGATTCCTGATAAATAGCCCTCAGCAAATGCCGGATAGCCGAGGGCTATTTTATAACCACTTTTAGCTATCCATAATTCTGCGATAAAACAATCTTAAATTAATAGCAATTTACAAAATTTGGCCTTTTTATGTAGTTCAATACTAGACATATATTGGTACACTTGTTGACAGCCCTTGCACTATTCGAGCTGTTAAAATTTGGCCATATTTGATTGCTCAAAAATTGATAGTTCTCTTTAAACGTGTAGCTAACCAAAAGTAGATCAATTTAACTCAGATTAGTTTTATCCATTGAGCATGTGCCAATGTTGTAGAGGAATCAGAAGTTTGCTTATTTCAGTCACATTTCACTTGAAATTTGTTCAAAGTGAACGATAGACACGGTGGCCATTGCTGTCAAACAAATTTCATGCGTGCTGTGGTTGCGTGGTCGCGGGCGGTCGCGGTCAACAAAGGTGCGGGAGCGGGGCGGTCGCGGTCATTGAAAAATGTGTCCATTGCCAACTCTGCGTGGTCGTAAAATGCGAGGTCTGGATAGCTACAATGAGCCTAAAAATGCTGCACGGAACCTTATACATATAAAAGGCTTTTTACAGGTTGCTCAAGACTTCCGAGCAATTCTGATTCTATATATAAAATCAAGACTACGCAAGACTTTGCCTAGAGCATCAGTAGCCAAAAAGGCTCATGCCTCATGTGGGTCATTTTAGTTTTTGTGTCACGGACTCGCGGGTATGGGTCGGGTTGTTCGGGTCAGGTGTGTATTGCTGATTGCTGCATTAATATGTAAATGTGTTTTTATTTTTGTGTTTTTTTTTTGCAATTTGTCTGCTTTTAATTGATCATACATTGTAAATTATATCTGAAGTAAATGACATTATAGTTTTGAAATAAATTAGTGTTGACCTTGCAGTTTAACCTGAGTTGGGAGCGGGTCAAAAATTGTGACCGACTACGCGGCGCGACCCGCCTAATGTATCGTTAACTCGCACTCACTAGACTTGACCAATGACCTCGCGACTCGCTTTTATTGTACAGGTCAAAGTTAAATGTCGTGAAATGTAGCAAATTTGACAAAATGTCTCTAAAGTATATTCTGGTCAATGCAGGTCGAAATACTTGACCTATACCCCTACCCTACCGGCGTGTACCCGCGGATACCCGCCACCACCTGCTCCCAACTCTGAGTTTAAACAAAACTTGGAACAGGATAGGTTTTTGGTTGAATTTTTTGTGAGACAGAACTTAGTACAAGGTACATAGGCGTAGGCTACATTAAAGTTGATGGTCAGGAATATTTAGGCTGTTTTAGTGGACACGTTGTGAATATTAAAATCGGTTGGTTAATAAGGTTAGTTGAAGTAGGTGGTCTGGTCTGAGTCTGAACTATTTATTAATTATGTTATGTATTTAAGGAAATTACACTTAATTCCAGAAAACAGGAAAACGAGAAAGTTTAAATTGCCTTTATTATTATTATTATTATTATTTATTTACCAACCAAAGCAAATACTGATAACATAAAGGCAGAGTGTGCTAAGAATAATAATGCAATTATAAAGTATGTATTACCAAACAACGAGCTAGAACAAAAAACGTTGGAGGGAGGCAAGGTGGGCCGATTAACCGGCTACTAATCCCCGCCCCCGTAGATATGGCACAAAAGAAACATTCGCGAGACGGTTTTTAAATTCAATTAGATTTGAAGACTTTACGACATTTTCATCTAGATCATTCCAAATTGGGATGACTCGATTGCTGAAAAAGTATTTTCTTGTATCAATTCGACTTCTTTGGACAGCTAATTTAAATTCATGACCCCTGGTAGAGGAAATCAGATTGTACACAAAAAAGTCCTCAAATTGCAGTTCCACTAGACCATGTATTATTTTATAAACCATAAGAACATCTCTGATAATGCGTCGTTCTTCCAGGACGGCAAAGACAGTTTAGCTAAACGCTGAACATATGAAAAATTTTTTAATCGCTTAGTAAAAGATCTTTGCACCCTTTCAATCACATCGATATCTTTTAAATAATGCGGCGACCAAACTTCTGAAGCATATTCCAGTTTAGGTCTAACATAAATTTTGTATAGTCTAAGCAATAATTCAATATTTCTTGATCGAAAAGAATAGAAAATTAGATTAACCTTTTGAAACCCCGACCTAGCCACTAAAACATCCCAGACATATTGGGATATTCTGACTAGTATGTCAATCCCTAATCAGAGCTACTAAAACAATGCAATTAAATTTAAAAGTAATCTAATTTCAATTGCCCTCTAATTACTAATATTTCGAAATATACTTCTAATTTGCGCAAAATAATACCTAATGTACCTGCAGAAATTTGAAGAAACTCGATTTTAAATTTGGCTATGACCTTAAAGATTCAGAATATTGAACATTTTCTTTAAAAATTGAAGATTTTGTTGTTTTGCTGAAAACAAAAAAATTGGGCTGCTGCTGTCAAACATTGCTTGGAAGTGAAGTAACCTTTGCAATATTATAGAGGAGCAAGAGCAAGGTTTGGTGACTTCATGAAACCTTCCTGCTTAATGCAACAGTTGAGAATTAAATGAAATCTAGCATCAACCTACTTTAGTGATTATTGCATGATTATTTCTGTATATATGCTATAATGAATTAGTAATATATATGTAAATATTGATTGCACCTGATAAGTAGCTGCCCGGACGCCCGGAGTTTTTGAAGCTTTTGCTAATCGAGCAAAAGCGCTAGAAAAGCAACTATCGCACGATATTGCTAGGCTGTAGGTTGTAGGCTGTACGTTCAATGGCGGACTGTCAGGGTAAGTAGGCTGTTAAGTTGATTGACAAAGGTAGGTAGGTATGGTCCAAATACAGTGTAGGCTGGGTAGTTGCAGGTCAAACAAAACAATGTAAAGCTGAAAATATTTTCAGTCACCAGTCAACCATTGGCTGGGAAGAAAAAATAACCTTAATTTAGGCGCAGAGCAAGGTTTCTGTTGCTCTAATCCTTCAACATGGCGGCTTCATGAAACCTTCCTGCTTAATGCAACAGTTGAGAATTAAATGAAATCTAGCATCAAGCTATTAAGTGATATTATTGCATGATTATTTCTGTATATATGCTAAAATGAATTAGTAATATATATGTAAATATGGACTGCAAATGATCTGGCATAGGCACACACACGTATTTTTGAAGCTTTTGCGTAATCGAGCAAAAGCGCTAAAAGCAAAGCAGTAGGAGGAATAATTATACAGGAATAGTTGACTGTTGATGCAGAAAAGTATATTAATAGGCTATTTTATGTCCGAACGGTATAGGCTGTGGTTAATTTATACGGTCAAAACTCGGTAGACTGTCTAGTTGAAGTGCTCCAAGATGTTTTGTCAAATGTGAATTGTTTCGTCGCTTTACATTTTTAAATTTTGTGTGGGCACTCAGCTTGAGTACCCTTCGCAGTGCTGCTGCCCTTAAATATAGTCCAAATCGTCGATTTAGGCTGTTTTGAGACTTTCCCCGTGCTGTTTTTTATATATAGCGGTTTTTTCCCGCCAAAATTTCAAATCGCCTGGAATCTCCCCAGTGGTGGGGAAGATTCCGGAATTACGTTATCCCCAGTGAAACTTTCCAAAATTTATTTTTTAAATCCGTTAACGCCCAACGGAATTCCGCTGGGGTGATTCCGGAATTCACCCCGTCCGTTAACGGATTTTCCGTTATCCCTAGTTCGCTTTCCGGATTCCGTTCACGCCAGCCTGCTAGGCTTTTTGAAAGGCGCATAATTATTTCACATACAAAGAGTTACCTAATTTTCTAGCTAACTAAAATAACCACATTTATTTTTATTAGACCCCCCTTACCCTTAATATTCTCTCTCCCCCACCAACAAAAGGAAAAAGAGTCCAATTAAAATTTTAATTTTAAAATTTTTTCCCCATTTTTTCCCATTTTTGGGATTAAAAACTTTGTTTGAAAAACCTCAACCAATTTTTTTTTCCCAAAAATTTTCAAACTTCGTTAATTATTACCTAATTACTGCTAATTAGGCCTAACTAGCACATATTAGTGCCCCTAAACCCTATTTCATACACCTAGCTACGAATAATTATATTTTAGTGACCCATCTTCCAACATATGACCGTGTAAGTCATCTTTTAACAGCATTTTCTGTTATAATTCACTACCATTTGAGTGATACATTTGGTAAACTTTCCTCTGTACTAGTATAAGTTCTCTTTAAATGAAAGTTTGAACCATTTTCAAGCAACAGGAGGCCTGCTCAGGCCGGGGAAGAGTAACGACTCCTCCGTTAGTTGATCAGAGGCTATGGTTGGGGCCTATTACTGACCCTGGAGTGGTAACGACCTCTCCGTTATTTGTTAATGCCCTGATCAATCCTTATTAGCTCATATTCCACTAGGTTCCTATCCTATTCTGGCACTATTTATGCGGATTGTAACGCTATTTTTAACCTTATTTCCTGCGCCTATATTCTACTGAGTTTCTATTCTCTTCTTTCGCTGTACATTCGCGTCCTAACACTATAATTACCCTTGTTTCTTAACCACGCTAGAACCTATGTCCCCATTAGTAAGTTTTCGGGTGATTTGAACCGGCTGGCAACTCTGATACTCACAAGATCAAAAAATAATTACAAAGGTTGCTTGGACGTTCACACACTGCATTCTAAGTTCTGGACAACAGATTTCAAAAGCAATAAACAACAACAATTCTAATTCCGATCGCGATTCATGGTTTTTATGAGTTTTCTTAACTTTTAGGAGCGTTTTAATTCATCCGTAACATTACATATATCTGTGGAAGTCATATCGAATTTTCAAACAAATCTGATTTGTCTGAACATTCATTTAAGTCGAATTTCAGTTTAATCCGTTTAATCCTGCTTTAAAGAAACAGCCGTTAACACTTTAATCCGGCTGATTTTTAATCCGTTTAATCCGACCATTTTAATCTGAAACGAAATTGGCAGTTTCTCTCTCTCAATCGTCAAACACAACGTCATACCCTTCTCAATAAACCAAGAGCTCTGGTCGATCGTCGCAAGTGAATATTAGGGGGTAACACATTCGCTGTTTCGGTAGGCTTTGATGAGTAGAACGCCTCATCTTCCTGGCATTCTAAACTGAGTTTTCTGAAAGACGATAGGTCCAATTGCCACGGTCGCCCAGCATTATAAGTGGATTAATCCAGGGAGACTGGCGTTTGAGCACTTTCCCCCCTTACGGTAAGGGATCCAGAGGCAGAAAATCCGTGGATACCAGTCTTCAAGTAGCGATTAAATCAGTCCACCATTGCATTTTCTTGAGGATTGTAAACGGCAGTTGTAATGTGACGAATATTTCGGCGCTCGAGGAAGGAGCGTAATTCATCGTTGGTGAACTGCTTTCCATTATCACTAACATCATGGAACCTGGATTGCCATAGCGGAAAATTTGATTGACACGTCACCAAAGTTTGGTGAACATAGCTTATATGTAGCTATCCTGGAATTTCGGGTTGGGGGGGGGAATAAGATAATGTTGGAAATTTGGTGGTCCTTTATCGACATATATATATAGTTTCACCAGGGGGGTCTCCCCCTCCCCCCAAAATTTTCGACATTCCCTCCCCCAGTTTTCGGCTACCCCCACCCAACCCCCTCCGGCATAGGTGCGAAAAAAGTGGGGGTGGGGGTTCCGAAAAAAGTAGGGAGGGGGGTTTGGCGAAAAAAGGGGGAGGGGGGCAGTGGCGGATCCAGGGGGGGGGCCCGGGCCCCCCCCCCTTTGCGATTTGGGCCCCCTCCTTTGACATTCCGGGCCCCCCCTAGAAAATTTTTCAGCTGTTTATAATGCATATTTCGAGTGAAAATTAAGCATAATTTTAATAAATTCCACAAATTTTTAAAAAATTTCGCCTGCGGCGCACTTATACTTCCGTGCTGCTTTATTACGTACTTAATTCTGTGACAGAACTTCTGTCTCTTAAAGTGTGTATTTTGTTTCGTTTCTTGTTTTGTAAGTATATAATTAATTGTACTCAACGCTTTCAGTTTATTTCATGACTATATACCGGCTTATATTTATATACATATTTACAATTTTTATTTTGCTTTCATAACGTATATATATAAATGGGCAATGCAAGATTGATAATTGGCAGTTTCTGAAAGTGTTCTAGAATAAATCGTGGAAGTGAAAAATTCTGAAAAGCATCCAATTCCCGTTTTGATTTTCCACTGATCGATTATACAACTCAATAACTCATAACTAATCTTTTGAAACATTTGAATTGCTGAATTTTCCACGATTTCAAAAAATTCTTCAACTTCTGGAGGGCTCCGCCCCCAGACTTCCCGTTTCGCACATTGTCTTTGTTGCTCTTGTAGTTTGTCCTCTTTATTGCCACCATTCCTTGTTGTATATGTACTTATACTATTTTATTGCAAGTTTTTCACTTCGTAAGTTACTATATATATACACATGTAGATCTCCATTTTATTTATTTAATCTTTTCAAAAGTTTGCATGACGGATTTTTTTCCAATTTCATAAAATTCTTCAAGCCCCCCAGGCGCAGGCCTCCCATGTGCTTCTTGTGTATATTAATTCTCCATGCTTTGCTTCATTCACGGGATACAGTTGTTTTCCAATTGGCAAGTGAACTAACCTTTCCATGCACAATATTTTCTTGTAAACATATTTTGTTCCTGGAAAAAGCAAATTTTCACCCCCCAGGAAAAATTTGGTTACCCCCCCCCCCCCAGAAACATTTTTCAGCGGGCCCCCCCCTTTTCAAAATCCTGGATCCGCCACTGAGGGGGGGTCGCGAAAAGTCGATTTGGGGGGAGGGGTAAGAAAGATTTTCTAGGGGGGGGTCGGCAAAAAATTTCTAGAAAAGTCGGTTTTTCGTTAAAAAAAATGAAAAATTTTCTCAATTTACAGCTATTTTTAACGATTTTTAGCTTACGTAATTAAGCGAATTCTAGCAATTTTTCGCTAATTTTTGGAATTTTTTGGAGAAATTTCGAATTTTTAGCTAAAAATTTTCAAAAATTTAGGTAGGGGTTTGAAAATTTTTAGGGGGGAGGGGTCTGAAAAAATCGATTTCGGGGGAGGGGTAGGAAAAAATTTTGGCACTTATTTAGATGGGTGGGGGGGGGGGCGATTTTTTCGCCTTGGTCCCCCCCTTATGGTTCGAAAAAATTTTTTGTCTCCGATGTGGCTGAGAAGTTGCCCTTAGGGTAAATCGAGGTCGCTGATTTCAAAAATCGCCTCGAGAGATCGATCCGATCGATCAGTAGAATTGATCGATCAAAATCGATCAAAAAATTTTTTGTCTCCGATTTTCGCGAAAAGTCGCCCCTAGGGTAATTCGGGGCCGCTGATTCCGAATCTGCAGTTGAAATTTCATAAAAATCGATCGTTCGCCCGCAAAAATAGATTTTCATCGATTTTTCAAAAATTCGACAACTCGATTTTGGCAGATCGAATCGAAATTTCGACTGGAGATTCGTAATCAGCACCCCCGAATCACCCTAGGGGCGACTTTTCGCGAAAATCGGAGACAAAAACTTTCGATCGATTTTGATCGATCGATTCTACTGATCGATCGATCGGATCGATCTCTCGATTCGATTTTTGAAATCAGCGACCTCGATTTACCCTAAGGGCAACTTCTCAGCCAAATCGGAGACAAAAATTTTTTCGAACCATAAGGGGGGACCAAGGCGAAAAAATCGCCCCCCCCCCATCTAAATAAGTGCCAAAATGTTTAGGGGGGGTTGGCGACCCCTCCATTTGGGGGGAGGGGTCCCCCCCCACCCCTCCCCCCTAACACACCTACAGTACATTCATTTAAAATAGGAACATTTCGCGACATGTCGCCAATTATTCGTCTGGCGACAATCGCGAAAATTCAGCGGTTATCGTAGAAATTTGGCGATATGTCGCCAAGCCTAAGCCCGCGATTATCGTAGAATATTGGCGATAACTCGTGGAAAGACTATTCGCGACAATCGCGGATGTTTGACGACTGTCGTGGAAACTAGCGATATTTCGTTAATTTTTCACGACAAACGTCAAACATCCGCGATTGTCGCGAATATTCTACACGACTTGTCGCCAATATTCTACGATAATCGCGGTAATTTCGCGTTTGTCGCAGGCGTCGAGGTTTGGCGACTTTTCGCCAAATTTCTACGATAACCGCTGAATTTTCGCGATTGTCGCCAGACGAATAATTGGCGATATGTCGCGAAATGTTCCTATTTTAAATGAATGTACTGTATGCCCTCCGGCCCTTTTTGGAGCCAAAAAGTTAGCTAAATTTTGCCCAAAATGGTCATCTTTTGAAAAATTTTTCTCAAATTTTGACTTAAAATCACTTTAAAACCGCGTACAAAAGTCTAAAACTGTAAAAACGATCCGTGTTTTCACGGAAAAAGCGATAAAAAGCAGAAAATTTTGCATTTTTAGGCCATTTTTGGATTTGTGGTCATAGGTGTAATGGGGGGGGATTTGGGGGGGGGTAACCCCCCCCCAGCCGTGGTTTGAAAACCCCCCCCCCCAAAAAATTTTGGTGACCCCCCCCCCCCCCCCCCCCCCCCAACTGGGGGGGGGGGGTAGTCGCGCTGGAGGCGCGAAAAATTGGCCAAAAATCCGGTATTTTTAGGGTAAATTTTGCAAAATTTTTCAAAAATGTCCAAATTTTTGGCTTAAAGTGTTTATTATTGCGAGAAATACACGTTTTTAACTGTTTTATGGACTTTCTGGCTCAATATTGACCTTATTTTAGACTTAGAAACATGTTGGCAATCAAGTTTTCGAGTTTAAAACCCCTGTCTAATGTCAAAATTACTTCATAGTTGAATGTTTTTTGGCATTAGCAATGGCTGAAAATGCGATTTTTGACATAAAAATAGAAAAAATTTTTTGCGGGAGGTTTGGGGGAGGTCGTGGGGGGTTTGGGGGAGGTCGTGGGGGGTTTGGGGGGGGTCTAAAAAGGGCCCCCCCAAAATTCCGGGGAAGGGGGCCCCCAACCCAAATCCCCGTTACACCTATGATTGAGGTCCCAATTTGGGGGGGGGGGTTCGGCTCGGGGCATAGGCAGGGCTGCCGCGGTTCCTTTTTTTCCTTTTTTTTCGAGGTCGTCCTTTTTAGAGGGTGGGTTTTTCCCCCATGGCTATACCCCTCCTCCAACCAAAATTTCCGGTGAAGCTATGGTTGCCGACCCCTCAAAGTTGGAGGGGGTTATACTATACCCTAACCCCGACCCGACCCGCATTTTGACCTCAGACATTTTGAAAATGGCCAAAAATTGAAAAATTGCTGTATTTAGCTTTTTTCCTTCAAAATGAAGCTTGTTTTTAACGTTTTAGGCGTTTTTTAAGAGAAAAGTTTTTAAAAATGTATATATACATATACTTTTCCGACTTTCTGAGCCCAAAAATTCTGGGGGTGGTGTAAATTCCCTCAAAATTTTTGACCTAATTACCCCCCCCCCCCGAATGTTTGACGTGCCCTCGCCAAATTTCCAAACCCCAATTTGGATCCAGAAAGTTAGCTGAATTTGGCTAAAAATGATCATTTTTAAATATTTTCTCAAATTTTGGTTTAAAATCGCTTCAAACAGGTGCATAAAACATAGAACGTCGAAAACAAGTGGGGCGGGCAGTCCCCCCCCCCCTGGATCCGCCCCTGGGGTGGGACCGTGTGGGCTCCCCTGCCCCCCTCCCCCCCCCCACTAAAGTAAACTTAGATGGGATTTGGGAATGGGACTATGGGGCATAGTTTCCCTGGAGTTTTGGGTCTCTGCGTGGGGTATATAAACTTTGGAAATTTTGTGGTCGACCCCCGAAATGTGACACCACACACAGGGGTCGCACAGGGGGAAAACTGTAGCCTGGTACACCTCTCCTCTTGGGACGTTTTTCTGCATGTTATATATATTTGTTTTGCACTTCCATTTTAGCTTTAGCAATGTCTGACCAGCAAGAGTCTGTTGCTGAATCCTTGATTAAAAATGTCTCTGAAAACATATCAGATGTTGCTAATAAAACAGGCAAAATTCCTGCTACTCCAGAAGGTATGGTTCTGGCATATGGAAGTCTTCTGGTCATGGCTCTAATTCCGATTTATTTTGGTTCATTTCGCTCACTGAGATTCATAAAGCAGCAACGGGTATGGTTTATGTTATATACGTATATATTAGTGATGTGCGCTGAACAAATTGCCCGCTCCGAAGCTCCGGCCGGAGCGGGCTGTCGGAGCATCGGAGCTCCGCGGAGCTCCGACTGTTTGTGAAGATTAAAACTGTAAAAATTTTGTTTTAAGCTAAGCAAATTATTTTTGCAATGAAAAGCACGTCTACTATATGTAGTGCTTCGCATTTTTATGTTCAGAATCTGATTTTTTTGCTATACACATTTGTTCTATTTGCTAGCCTGTATTTTTGATCTGAAATGAGTTCAGATTTGGACAACTTTTCAGAGAACTCGTGGCTGTTTCATTATGCATTATGTTGCGTTTACATAAAAGCCAATGTTAGTTTACTGCCGTTTAGTTCGAATGTCTTACTTTTTCAAGATTTGCTAAGTTCAAATTTCATAGATTAGGATTCCATAAAATTCGTTACGAGAATTTTGTTAAAAATTGAATTTTTGAGTCCATGATGAATTAGTGCAAGTTTAACAAACGTGGACCAGATTTGCTTTTATAAACTGTTTAACTTTTAAAAAAGTATATATGTAATCATAAAATAAATTTGAATAAGGAGAAATTATATATATGTCTGAAAAATATTAGAAAAGATGTGTGAGATGAAAGCAAAGTAAACATTTGTAGACATTGAAAGATTACGTAAGAAGAATAGGTTTCATCGAAAAAGGGAATAATTGATGGATTAATGGATTAATTTATGGCAATTATATAATTAAAAACGATGTATTGAAACAATTCTTAGGGGTCGTAGCTTAGAATTACATTTTAATTTTCACTTTTATCATCTGGACAAGTTGGAAAAATCATTCAAAAACGAATCATACAGCGGTCTTCTTGAGAAAGCAGAAAAATATTAAAAATAAAAAGACCACTAATTCATCGTTCTTACGCACTGTTCGTGAGACTACAGCAAGAAATCATGAAAACTCTTCAAAAATTTCATTAGTACCCAAGTTATGAGAAACAGACAGACATCAAAGCTTGGAAATGGCTGCTCTGGGTACCCGGAGCTCCGGAGCAGAAGCCCGCTCCGGAGCACCGAAAATCGGAGCTCCGCTCCGGAGCTCCGTCGCACATCTATAGATAATATATATATATAAAGTATATATATAATATATATATATATATATATATATACGTGTATATATATATATATATATATATATATGAGTCGATTTATGAGAAATTCGACTGTGCTGCTTGTACTTCCGGACAACCTTCAAAAATCGATTTGGCTCAAACTTTCAGAACTCGTAGCAACCCGACGTAAAAGTAAAACCTCCAAATATTAGAGCTCAACTCCGTTATTCAACGAGTTATAGCAAAATTCGTGATTTTCGACTCTGCCACTAACGTCGCCGTAGGACTTCACCAATCAAAATTGTGCTCAGGCCGATAGAGAAGAGTCAGACAGTTCATATCTTAACCATACAGGCGCCACACATGGGGCACCTATCCCTGCCAGTTTGAGTTTTCTAGTATTCATGTTCCGCAGTTTGCAACGGTCGAACCTTAGCTTAACCCTTCAAACTCATTTCCACATTTTTTGACCTAGCGACCTCATTATGCCTTAGTACCACACAAGTTTTATAAATATTATTTATCTATATGCTACCAACGTCCATGCAAAAAATGAGCCAAATCCCAGACCCACTTTTGAGATATGGTCATTCAAAGTTCGAAAAATCAGCGATTTTCAGCCAAAACAGCGATTATGGCAACTTTGGCCATCGTAGCCGGCTGAAGGGAACAGCTGTTGGCGAAGTATTTTGGGCAAATAAACTAGGTATATACCATTGGCATTTGGCAACGTTTTGGGTCAGTTTCAGCCAAACCTGAGAAATTTTATTTTTTTCGGTTTTTCAACCCCCCAAAAAGCGGCCGAAAAATCGAAAAATTAAAATTTCTCAGATTTGGCTGAAACTGACCCAAAACGTTACCAATGGTATATACCTAGTTTATTTGCCCAAAATACTTCGCCAATAGCTGTTCCCTTCAGCCGGCTACGATTGCCAAAGTTGCCATAATCGCTGTTTGGCTGAAAATCGCTGATTTTTTGAACTTTGAATGGCCATATCTCAAAAGTGGGTCTGGGATTTTGCTCCTTTTTTCATGGACGTTGGTAGCATATAGATAAATAATATTTATAAAAATAGTGTGGTACTAAGGCATAATGCAGGCCTCGCACGCAGTGATTTTCAAAAAGTAGGAAAAAAAGTAGGAGGAAATTTTTAAAAAAGTAGGAATTTGAGAAAAAAGTAGGAATTTTACTATACAAAACAGTGTTACATGCACTTTACTTGCAATGCATAAAATTACCTATCACACAATAAGGCCCCGGGCCCCCTTTGCGATTTGGGCTCCTCCCTTTGGGGTGTCGGGCTCCCCCTTGAAAAATGTTTCAGCTGTTTATATGCACAATTTGAGTGTTTTTAAGAAATATTTTAAAAAAATCGGCAACTTTTTGCTAAAAATCGAAAAAAATTGCTAAAATTTGGTAAAGCCCCCCCTTCAAAAATGCTGGCGCCGCTACTGTCTGGGGGGGGGCGTTTCCCCCCCCCCCAAGGTCTGGTTGGGGGAGAAAAGTTTTTCGAAAAATTCTTAAAAAATAGCTATTTTTGCTGTTGAGCTAAAATATCTATTTTAACCTAAATTTCAGCTTAAATTACCTAAAAATGTTTAAAAATCCGGCGACGCCGGAAAAATTTTTCAAAATTTACCCTCAAAACCCTATTTTTCCGTGCACTTGAAAGTTCTGGGGAGGGAAGGCCCGAATCCTGGGGGGGCGACCCAAGTCTGGGGGGCGCCCCCACCTCAGCTCCTGTAGGGAAAACCCAGGGTTTTAAAACGTTAATATGGGAGGGACAGGTTGTAAATACCAGAACTAGGTTAGAAGCGCACTAATATGGTCCAGCTTCGCTGAACAACCCACATTCGCGGTTACTCATGTTTCACTCCACAAATGCGACATGTTTATAAGCTATGTATTTCAGCAACTTACGTATCTGTAGCTAGCCATAAGCCTTTCTGTACTTCAGTAGCAGTCTCCTGCAGCGCAACCCAGACTTTTCTGACGAAGCCGGAAAATTTTTGAAAATTTGCTTATTGTCAAAAATTTGGGGTCAAAGAAATACCGGGGGAGGGGAAGCAAAAATCTGGAGGCGCGATTTCGGGGGGAAGGCATTTTCGGGGGGGAGGTCAATTTCGGGGGGGCACCGGTAAAAAATACCCTGCCCCCCGCCCTCCCCTCACTGAAAAATGCCAGGTTTGGAAATTTTTAGAGCCATTTCGTAATTAGCTCAAGCAAAATTATGTAGACTGAGCATTTGCGAGTGCGTTCTTAGATTGCAATTTGCATAAAAGTGTGCATATGCACTTAAGTTCAAGAAAATATGTTTTCTTTATATATAGATTTATTTTCGAAGACATTTTTGGAAAATGGTTTTCAATTTTTGATTTCTTTTCTTTTCTTCAAACAATTTGCAAATTTGTCACTGTTTTGTCTGAAATGTAAACCGCTATCCGGATATCCAGATACATATTTTTCTGAAATCGGATATCCGTATATAAGAATTATCTTGGTGTCCGGATATCCAGTACCCATCACTAATATATATCATAGGGGTCGCAGCGACCCCTATAATATGTGTGAAAAGTGGCTGGAGACAGTGTAAAATAAGCTGCGCAGAAGCTGCGCTAAATCCTGCGCAGATCCTGCGCAGATTTCATGCGCAAATTGTAGAGCACATCGAGTTTAGTATGTCTGTGAAGTTTCAGCCCCGTATCACTTACCGTTAAAAAGTTGCGCCCCGGACCGGTTATGGCGGCGATGTTTTTTTCCGGTTTCTCCTACATATTTGATGGTTGTATTGTACATAATGTTCGCCGCTTTCACGTGATCTGCAGCGGTGGGCCAACCTAAAGGGGTATGGGGTCTAGTAGTACCCTCTAAAGAATTTAAGAATCTACTTTTTTGCGCCGCAGCTGCGCCACAGCGCCGCAGTGGCGCCGCAAAGTCGGCTCATAGCGAAAAGTGACCATTTTTGTGGTCGTCGCTCAGATTGAACGTTACGAGCTGGCGCTGATTTCTTTTTATATTCAGAAATCACATATATTGAACTAACTAACGGTCCAGGTTGCGTTTCTCTATCACTTCCCTAGCGACCACAGTGGCCCGTCAAAGACGGCGAAAATTCGAAAAATGAAAAATCGAAATTTCTCGCTATCTATTTAACTTTGAAAGCTCAAATCTTCCATACAATGCTTTTCTGGCACGGAGAATCGATTCCCGTAGTCAGTTTTACCGTCAGACCCACCCATCTTGCTGGGCTGGTTCCACTTTGCCGTCGGGAGGGTCAAGTCGGAAACCGCTTCCTGGAGGTCCATAGTAGGCTCTACCTGGCCTCTCAAAACTTTGTCTATAGGGGTTTTCTGGTGTGCCCAGCTCATTCCCGGTATCCGTTTTGCCGTCCAACGTGTCTATATTGCTGGGCTGGTTCTACTTTGCCGTCGGGAGGGTCAAGTCGGAAACCGCTTCCTGGAGGTCCATAGTAGGCTCTACCTGGCCTCTCAAAACTTTGTCTATAGGGGTTTTCTGGTGTGCCCAGCTCATTCCCGGTATCGGTTTCGCCGTCCGACGTGTCTATATGGCTGGGCTGGTTCTACTTTGCCGTCGGGAGGGTCAAGTCGGAAACCGCTTCCTGGAGGTCCATAGTAGGCTCTACCTGGCCTCTCAAAACTTTGTCTATAGGGGTTTTCTGGTGTGCCCAGCTCATTCCCGGTATTCGTTTTGCCGTCCGACGTACCTATTTTGCTGGGCTGGTTCTACTTTGCCGTTTGAAGGGTCAGTCGGGTGGGAGGGTCAAATGGTCGAAAATAAAGTTTCTCAAAAGTGGTCAAATTTGGTATCAAATGAAAGCCCTAAGTGAGCTGAGCAACTTTTGCCATAGAACTGCACACCCAAAGTGGCTGTAGAGTGCTGTGGTGGGGTGGGGTGGGGACTTAGGCGATTTTGGGTCAAAACTAAAATTTTTCAAAAGTGGTAAAATTTGGTATCAAATGAAGCCCTAAGTGAGCTGAGCAACTTTTGCGGTGTCGGATTTATGCCTTTCTCAACCGGAATTTAAAGGATAGACATAGGCCCAACCACTAGCGTAGCCAGAAAAAAATTTCGGGGGGGGGCAAGTCAAAAATTTTCAGGAAATGTTGCTGGACGAAAACGCTGAATTTCCAGTAGAAATATGATGCGAACAAAAATACACTGCAAAGAATTGGTTTTAACAAAGTCTGAAAATCATTGAACTTTGAACTTCAACTTATGAAACCTTCTCGATTGATGCTGCAAAGTATATTTTTGTCAAAATTGAGACAACAGACAGTAAAGCCTTTGAAAGGCTCGGATGAAGATACATCATCTTGCCCTTAGCAATCACGTGCTAAAAAGGCGGGAGTGCAAATGGGCGGGAAGCTTTTCATTTAAAAGTTCCAACATATTTGCTACAAATCTTAAAAATTTCATGTTTTTATCTTTGCGATATTTTTAAAAGTTTGCTACATTTCATATTTTCTACAAAAAAGTAGCTCAGCAGTAAAGTTTTCGCATAATTAATAAAATATCAATTCCTCAAAACTTTTGTATCAAACATCTATCCCAGTCCAATCCTATCCTCTATCCCATTCCAGTCCACTCCTATCCTATCTATCCCCAGTATCTCCATTCACCCAAAATACAAATTGCATCCTAAAATGCAAACTTATTTACCTAAGACATTCCTACATTTCTTGTACTTGTTTATATGTTTAGAGTTTTGCTTTACGTATATATATATATACAGTATGAAAAAAATTGTCGTTGCGCACTTTTCTGAGCAAAAAACACTGGGGGAAGCCCCAAAAATGTGGGGGCGCCCCCCCCCTCTAATGAATACCCAGACAGTGCAGCACGATAGCAGCACCGCACCGCGCTGCGACTATGCTCATCGTGTTTAGCGACCCCGATAACCCTTATATGCGTCCCACTAAATGGCCCAAACAGCATATTTAGGCCTATTTTTGACTGTTTTCTGTAGATTTGGGACTTAGAAATTTTTCCGAAAACGGCCATTGGACCGATTAACTTTGGTCCGGCCGCCAGAACGGTCCAGCACCTAAATCAAAAATCGGCCAACGTTATGCACTAGTATCCCCTCCGTACTTCTTCAAGCAACAAACCGCTTGTCTCTAAGTGCTTTCTAGAGCCCTGCAGGCGTGACACAAAATGGCCAAAAACGCCGTTAGGCCACATTTGCCGGCCGCACAGGTCGCATGCCGGGCCGGGCAGCAAAAAAATGTAGCGCGGGGCACATGGGACCACCATTTCCAGCCGAAATTCCTGTTTTTTCCTATTTTTTGTAATTGACCAGTGTAAAGTGTAAAATTTCATTGGATTCATGGATTCATTGGATTTCATTTCACTGAACTACAGAACACAAAAGTTTCTTTAAGCTTTCAATGATAAAATTGGTTTTGGAAAAAATATTGCGCCGCCTTGCATTTGTGTATTCCTTGTTTTTAAAACACCCTCGTCTTACCTTTGCTTATATTAGTCCTCCAACTTACACTATGTATATACCTTGATGCATATTTGCTGTGGGTTACTAAATTGTTCATGTGAAAATTGAAAGCTTTATACGACCGTTGCAGGGGCGGATCCAGAGGAGGGCTGTATTCGAAGGTAGGAGAATTAAGTAGAAAAATAGGGATAAGGGCAACAACCAAAACTTTGCGACGTTTTTACTTTTTAATGAAATATTTATTGCGTTTATGGAAAAATTTTCAAATGCATCCGATTTTTCGAAGAAAAATTACCATTTTTCCCTAAAATGTGCTGTATTTAAAAAATTTTCTCGGTTCTTCCATATGGAAACAACTAAAGATCCGAAGACCGATTTATTACAAACACAAAAATTTATTCAACTCCCCGCTGCAAAAATCTTACCGCCACTGCTCCCCACCTCCCCCCCCCCAGTAAACAAAACCCCAGTATCTTAAGGGTCGCGGAGCGAAACCTACGAATTAATGAACTCGTATGACAATGTAATGTATGTAGGTAGTGTGTACACTGCACGCAAATGTTGGTAGCCAAATAAACATTTTTCTATCAAACATCTATCTGATCATGATCGATACCACAGTTTCTTTCTGTGAGACTTTTTTGTGATTTTTTTATGTGAGACAAATAATGTTGTTATCCAGTTTGGCATGCAGAAAGGCAAAGCATATTATATGTATACGCATATACCCAAAAATTGGAAAGGTGAAAAGCCTGTGGAAGAGTCAGAAATTCTGTTTTTGTTTTGAAAACATTTGAAAGATTGAAAATATTTTGAAAAGATCAAAAGTTTTGAAAAGAAGTCCCCGGGAATGTGCTCTAGCTTTGGATAACTCACTTGGGTGATCCGCACTCAGGGCGTTGTTTTCTCACATTTCTTAGTGTGTTTTAGGAAAGTGGGCAGAAGCTGGAAAATAGCATATCAAAGAAAGATGCTATGCTTTTTCCTGTTATTGCCAGCTTTGCACTTGTTTCTTTGTATATAATTTATAAGGTAAGTACCTGGTAATTATATAGTTGCATGCACGGTTGGTAGCAACTCTTAGCTGTATGTCAAAAATCGTATATACGTAGTATGCCCTTACTTCTCTAGCCTTAATTAGTTTTTGAGATATTTAGCTGCCACCCACTATTGTAAAACTCTGCATTTGTTGGCAGATTATACATGCTGGGCTTGTTCTATTGGGGGGGAGGGCTCCTCCCACGAACACCTGTCCCCAACAACCTCGTCCCCCTAAATCGTCCCCCCCCCCAAAGTAGATGGCGCTTTTGTATTAAATTAGCCCTGAAACAAATTGCTCAGAAGGCTAGTTTCCAAAAATGTTGGTGCTCCGCCGGAGGTTTCTATATAGTCAATTTTTGCCATTTTAACACTAAATCTTTTTCACAGGATGCTATAAAAATTTCCCACGTTTAGAAAAAGTTTCGCCCACCCTTGAAATGACTCGCGCCCCCCCCCCCCCTTTATGAACCTCCGCGGTAGCGACCCCTATAATATGAGTGAAAACGGTCGAATGACCGTGTAAAACAAGGCTGAGCAGAAGCTGCGCAGATTCCTGTGATTCCTTCGCATTATGTGCGCAAAAAATTGTACGTGTCCAGTTTACTATGTTTGCGAAGTTTCACCCCCGTACCACTTTCCGTTAAAAAGTTGCCCCAAAAATCGCTTACGAGAGAGATGTTTTTTCCGTTCTCCGCTTTGACGTCTGGTAAGGGGGTTTTGTAGCTTTAATGACTACAGATCTATATACAGATACTATATACTAATCAAAAATAAGAAAATAAGCTAGGGTTTATGCCTCCCGGAGCCGGAAAAAATTTTTGGCTGGGGGCCAGAGTCGGCCAAAACGCTAAAATTGCCAAACAGTATGGTTCAATTTCACCTTAATAAGTCAGACTGGGCTATATATGGGGCAATACTGCCTACGTGACTGAATAGCACACATATCAGGGTCGTTCAATTGCTATATATATGATTTTTCGGCCCGGCGCGTAATTTTTGGGTAAAAATGAATTTTTTCAAAAGTGGCCAAATTCGGTATATAACAAATGAAAGCCCTAAGTGAGCTGAGCAACTTTTGTCATAGAATTGCATGCTCAAAGTGGCTATAGAGTGCTGCGGTGGGGTGGGGTGGGGACTTAGCGATTTTCGGTCAAAAATGAATTTTTCAAAAGTGGCCAAATTTGGTACCAAATGAAAGCCCTAAGTGAGCTGAGCAACTTTTGTCATAGAATTGCATGCTCAAAGTGGCTGTGAGTGGTGGGGTGGGGTGGGGACTAGGCGATTTAAAGTCAAAAATGAATTTTTTCAAAAGTGGCCAAATTTGGTACCAAATTAAAGCCCTAAGTGAGCTGAGCAACTTTTGTCATAGAACTGCGTATCCAAAGTGGCCGTAGAGTGCTGTGGTGGGGTGGGGTGGGGACTTAGGCGATTTTGGGTCAAAAATAAAATTTTCCAAAAGTGGTCAAAATAGTGTCTGCTTGCGCATGATGTTCGGAAATATTGTGTTGGTTTTTTGCGCATACATAATATGTAAAAGAATGGAAAATAAGAACCAAAACTGCTCCTTCGTCGCATGTAAAATACATATGAGTACTCTCAGGCAGGTTGTACAAACACGGAGACTAGCCTGTAAAATGCATATGAGTGGCGTTGAGGTTGTAAATTAAGGAAAACAAGTTGCAACGGCTTAACATATGAGCCTGTCCTACAGCGAGGCTCATAATGACGTCACAGTGCAGCTTCGTTAAAGATCATCAGATCATCATATTAAAGAAAAAACGAATGAATAGACTTAATATGTTAACATTGTGGTCTGAAAGAAATGGACTGAACGAAGTGAACTGCGACACCTCAAGATGAACTGTACATGCAAGCTGATGTTTCCGGAAGCACTATAGTACACCTACTGTATGACACTATGACACACTACTCTCACATACGTAAAGCTGGCTCTGAGCCACCCACCCACTTGGCTCTGAGTCAGAGCGCAGAGTGGCATGCCGTATAATGCGTATGCACAGTATAATGTCTTAGCGACAAGGTGTGTGAAGGACAAGCCTCGTTGTAGGACAGGCTCATATGTTAAGCCGTTACAACTTGTTTTCCTTCATTTACAAACTCAACGCCACTCATATGCATTTTACAGGCTAGTTTCCGTGTTTGTACAACCTGCCTGAGAGTACTCATATGTCATATGTATTTTACATGCGACGAAGGAGCATTTTTGGTTCTTGTATATACACACAATGCGTACATAATATGTTGTATATATATAACAACTAATTTGCTAGTATTTCGTTTTAGTTAGTACCTAAGGAATACATCACGGTGCTGCTAATGAGCTATTTCTTTTTTCTGGGAGTGCTAGCTTTGGCACACATAGTCAGGTAAGCAGGGTATTTTTCAGGGGTCTTCACGGGGGGTTTCTCGGAAAAATGAGCCCAAAATCGCTATGTTTGGCGTATTTTGCAGGTAGAAACGCAAAACGTTCTCAGAAATGCTTGGGTTTAGGCTAAAACTAGTCATGGTTTACGAATATCTACAATTTACAATCTCCGTCAAAGCCGGAAAATTTGCTTATCAAAAATTTGGGCATCAAGGAAATCCCGGGGGGGCGAAGCAAAAATCCCGGCAGAGCTATTTCGTGGGGAAGGCATTCTTGGATGGGCTGTAAAAATCTGAGATTGGTCTTCCTTAAATCAGCTTTCTGATTCCAAGCAAGTATATATCATGGGGGTGCTCGGAGAGCCCCCCATAATATGAGCTATAAAGGCACTTTGCGGATTTTGAAAAGTGCTAATTAGGCATAACTAATTAACGGGAAGGAATTAAGAGCTAATATTTACATTTTTGAAATCTCCAGGCCAAGAGCTTTCGAATGATACCAAACTTGCCCGGAAAAAATGAACTTTGAAAAAATCTACTTTCTCTTACGGGTTTGAAAGTGGGGTTTTTTTCTCTGTATTCAGCATGATTTTTGTCAATTTTGTGTTAACTCGATTTTTCGAACGGCCCATAGGGAAAATTTTTCTATACTATTTTTTTGAATATCTAGGCAATGGTACTTAGCAAGTTTATGTTTTTTTCCAAATTTCGATCTGGTTCGATTTTTATAGATGGTCAAAAATGGAAAAAACTAGCGTTTTTGGACACCTTCAAGCGGAAAAATTTCTAAGTCCGAAAATTTTAAAATAGTCTAAAAACGGGCAAAAACAGCGTTTTTCGGCCTCGGGGTGGTACCCACATATAGTAAATCGGGGTCACTGAACACGATGAGCATAGTGCCGACACCGTATCTCGCCTGGTTCATCTGGTTCAACTGGTTCAAAGTTGAACCAGTTCCTGGTTCAAGCCACTGGAGATAGCTAGAAGGCTGAAATTTTGCATACAAAGGTTATTGGGCATGGGGAATTCACTGGTGGTGTTACTTTGGTGATCCGACCCATGGCTGGCCAGATCTGGTTCAACTGGTTCAAAATTGAACCAGTTCCTGGTTCAAGCTACTGGAGATAGTTGGAAGGCTGAAATTTTGCATACAAAGGTTATTGGGCATGGGGAATTCACTGGTGGTGTTACTTTGGTGATCCGACCCATGGCTGGCCAGATCTGGTTCAACTGGTTCAAAATTGAACCAGTTCCTGGTTCAAGCTACTGGAGATAGTTGGAAGGCTGAAATTTTGCATACAAAGGTTATTGGGCATGGGGAATTCACTGGTGGTGTTACTTTGGTGATCCGATCCATGGCTGGCCAGATCTGGTTCAACTGGTTCAAAATTGAACCAGTTCCTGGTTCAAGCTACTGGAGATAGTTGGAAGGCTGAAATTTTGCATACAAAGGTTATTGGGCATGGGGAATTCACTGGTGGCGTAACTTTGGTGATCCGACCCATGGCTGGCCAGATCTGGTTCAACTGGTTCAAAGTTGAACCAGGTCCTGGTTCAAGCAACTGGAGATAGCTAGAAGGCTGAAATTTTGCATACAAAGGTTATTGGGCATGGGGAATTCACTGGTGATGTTACTTTGGTGATCCGACCCATGGCTGGCCAGATCTGGTTCAACTGGTTCAAAGTTGAACCAGGTCCTGGTTCAAGCAACTGGAGATAGTTGGAAGGCTGAAATTTTGCATACAAAGGTTATTGGGCATGGGGAATTCACTGGTGGTGTTACTTTGGTGATCCGACCCATGGCTGGCCAGATCTGGTTCAACTGGTTCAAAATTGAACCAGTTCCTGGTTCAAGCTACTGGAGATAGTTGGAAGGCTGAAATTTTGCATACAAAGTTTATTGGGCATGGGGAATTCACTGGTGGTGTTACTTTGGTGATCCGACCCATGGCTGGCCAGATCTGGTTCAACTGGTTCAAAATTGAACCAGTTCCTGGTTCAAGCTACTGGAGATAGTTGGAAGGCTGAAATTTTGCATACAAAGGTTATTGGGCATGGGGAATTCACTGGTGGTGTAACTTTGGTGATCCAACCCATGGCTGGCCAGATCTGGTTCAACTGGTTCAAAGTTGAACCAGGTCCTGGTTCAAGCAACTGGAGATAGCTAGAAGGCTGAAATTTTGCATACAAAGGTTATTGGGCATGGGGAATTCACTGGTGGTGTTACTTTGGTGATCCGACCCATGGCTGGCCAGATCTGGTTCAACTGGTTCAAAGTTGAACCAGTTCCTGGTTCAAGCTACTGGAGATAGTTGGAAGGCTGAAATTTTGCATACAAAGGTTATTGGGCATGGGGAATTCACTGGTGGTGTTACTTTGGTGATCCGACCCATGGCTGGCCAGATCTGGTTCAACTGGTTCAAAATTGAACCAGTTCCTGGTTCAAGCTACTGGAGATAGTTGGAAGGCTGAAATTTTGCATACAAAGGTTATTGGGCATGGGGAATTCACTGGTGGTGTAACTTTGGTGATCCAACCCATGGCTGGCCAGATCTGGTTCAACTGGTTCAAAGTTGAACCAGGTCCTGGTTCAAGCAACTGGAGATAGTTGGAAGGCTGAAATTTTGCATACAAAGGTTATTGGGCATGGGGAATTCACTGGTGGTGTTACTTTGGTGATCCGACCCATGGCTGGCCAGATCTGGTTCAACTGGTTCAAAGTTGAACCAGTTCCTGGTTCAAGCTACTGGAGATAGTTGGAAGGCTGAAATTTTGCATACAAAGGTTATTGGGCATGGGGAATTCACTGGTGGTGTAACTTTGGTGATCCGACCCATGGCTGGCCAGATCTGGTTCAACTGGTTCAAAGTTGAACCAGTTCCTGGTTCAAGCTACTGGAGATAGTTGGAAGGCTGAAATTTTGCATACAAAGGTTATTGGGCATGGGGAATTCACTGGTGGTGTTACTTTGGTGATCCAACCCATGGCTGGCCAGATCTGGTTCAACTGGTTCAAAGTTGAACCAGGTCCTGGTTCAAGCAACTGGAGATAGCTAGAAGGCTGAAATTTTGCATACAAAGGTTATTGGGCATGGGGAATTCACTGGTGGTGTTACTTTGGTGATCCGACCCATGGCTGGCCAGATCTGGTTCAACTGGTTCAAAGTTGAACCAGTTCCTGGTTCAAGCTACTGGAGATAGTTGGAAGGCTGAAATTTTGCATACAAAGGTTATTGGGCATGGGGAATTCACTGGTGGTGTTACTTTGGTGATCCGACCCATGGCTGGCCAGATCTGGTTCAACTGGTTCAAAATTGAACCAGTTCCTGGTTCAAGCTACTGGAGATAGTTGGAAGGCTGAAATTTTGCATACAAAGGTTATTGGGCATGGGGAATTCACTGGTGGTGTTACTTTGGTGATCCGACCCATGGCTGGCCAGATCTGGTTCAACTGGTTCAAAGTTGAACCAGTTCCTGGTTCAAGCTACTGGAGATAGTTGGAAGGCTGAAATTTTGCATACAAAGGTTATTGGGCATGGGGAATTCACTGGTGGTGTAACTTTGGTGATCCGACCCATGGCTGGCCAGATCTGGTTCAACTGGTTCAAAGTTGAACCAGTTCCTGGTTCAAGCTACTGGAGATAGTTGGAAGGCTGAAATTTTGCATACAAAGGTTATTGGGCATGGGGAATTCACTGGTGGTGTAACTTTGGTGATCCAACCCATGGCTGGCCAGATCTGGTTCAACTGGTTCAAAGTTGAACCAGGTCCTGGTTCAAGCTACTGGAGATAGTTAGAAGGCTGAAATTTTGCATACAAAGGTTATTGGGCATGGGGAATTCACTGGTGGTGTTACTTTGGTGATCCGACCCATGGCTGGCCAGATCTGGTTCAACTGGTTCAAAGTTGAACCAGGTCCTGGTTCAAGCTACTGGAGATAGTTGGAAGGCTGAAATTTTGCATACAAAGGTTATTGGGCATGGGGAATTCACTGGTGGTGTTACTTTGGTGATCCGACCCATGGCTGGCCAGATCTGGTTCAACTGGTTCAAAATTGAACCAGTTCCTGGTTCAAGCTACTGGAGATAGTTGGAAGGCTGAAATTTTGCATACAAAGGTTATTGGGCATGGGGAATTCACTGGTGGTGTTACTTTGGTGATCCGACCCATGGCTGGCCAGATCTGGTTCAACTGGTTCAAAATTGAACCAGTTCCTGGTTCAAGCTACTGGAGATAGTTGGAAGGCTGAAATTTTGCATACAAAGGTTATTGGGCATGGGGAATTCACTGGTGGTGTTACTTTGGTGATCCGACCCATGGCTGGCCAGATCTGGTTCAACTGGTTCAAAGTTGAACCAGGTCCTGGTTCAAGCTACTGGAGATAGCTAGAAGGCTGAAATTTTGCATACAAAGGTTATTGGGCATGGGGAATTCACTGGTGGTGTAACTTTGGTGATCCAACCCATGGCTGGCCAGATCTGGTTCAACTGGTTCAAAGTTGAACCAGGTCCTGGTTCAAGCAACTGGAGATAGCTAGAAGGCTGAAATTTTGCATACAAAGGTTATTGGGCATGGGGAATTCACTGGTGATGTTACTTTGGTGATCCGACCCATGGCTGGCCAGATCTGGTTCAACTGGTTCAAAGTTGAACCAGTTCCTGGTTCAAGCTACTGGAGATAGTTGGAAGGCTGAAATTTTGCATACAAAGGTTATTGGGCATGGGGAATTCACTGGTGGTGTTACTTTGGTGATCCGACCCATGGCTGGCCAGATCTGGTTCAACTGGTTCAAAATTGAACCAGTTCCTGGTTCAAGCTACTGGAGATAGTTGGAAGGCTGAAATTTTGCATACAAAGGTTATTGGGCATGGGGAATTCACTGGTGGTGTAACTTTGGTGATCCAACCCATGGCTGGCCAGATCTGGTTCAACTGGTTCAAAGTTGAACCAGGTCCTGGTTCAAGCAACTGGAGATAGCTAGAAGGCTGAAATTTTGCATACAAAGGTTATTGGGCATGGGGAATTCACTGGTGGTGTTACTTTGGTGATCCGACCCATGGCTGGCCAGATCTGGTTCAACTGGTTCAAAGTTGAACCAGTTCCTGGTTCAAGCTACTGGAGATAGTTGGAAGGCTGAAATTTTGCATACAAAGTTTATTGGGCATGGGTAATTCACTGGTGGTGTCACTTTGGTGATCCGACCCATGGCTGGCCAGATCTGGTTCAACTGGTTCAAAATTGAACCAGTTCCTGGTTCAAGCTACTGGAGATAGTTGGAAGGCTGAAATTTTGCATACAAAGGTTATTGGGCATGGGGAATTCACTGGTGGCGTAACTTTGGTGATCCAACCCATGGCTGGCCAGATCTGGTTCAACTGGTTCAAAGTTGAACCAGGTCCTGGTTCAAGCAACTGGAGATAGCTAGAAGGCTGAAATTTTGCATACAAAGGTTATTGGGCATGGGGAATTCACTGGTGATGTTACTTTGGTGATCCGACCCATGGCTGGCCAGATCTGGTTCAACTGGTTCAAAGTTGAACCAGTTCCTGGTTCAAGCTACTGGAGATAGTTGGAAGGCTGAAATCGTGCATACAAAGGTTATTGGGCATGGGGAATTCACTGGTGGTGTTACTTTGGTGATCCGACCCATGGCTGGCCAGATTTGGTTCAACTGGTTCAAAATTGAACCAGTTCCTGGTTCAAGCTACTGGAGATAGTTGGAAGGCTGAAATTTTGCATGCAAAGGTTATTGGGCATGGGGAATTCACTGGTGGTGTAACTTTGGTGATCCAACCCATGGCTGGCCAGATCTGGTTCAACTGGTTCAAAGTTGAACCAGGTCCTGGTTCAAGCAACTGGAGATAGTTGGAAGGCTGAAATTTTGCATACAAAGGTTATTGGGCATGGGGAATTCACTGGTGGTGTTACTTTGGTGATCCAACCCATGGCTGGCCAGATCTGGTTCAACTGGTTCAAAGTTGAACCAGGTCCTGGTTCAAGCAACTGGAGATAGCTAGAAGGCTGAAATTTTGCATACAAAGGTTATTGGGCATGGGGAATTCACTGGTGGTGTAACTTTGGTGATCCAACCCATGGCTGGCCAGATCTGGTTCAACTGGTTCAAAGTTGAACCAGGTCCTGGTTCAAGCTACTGGAGATAGTTGGAAGGCTGAAATCGTGCATACAAAGGTTACTGGGCATGGGGAATTCACTGGTGGTGTAACTTTGGTGATCCAACCCATGGCTGGCCAGATCTGGTTCAACTGGTTCAAAGTTGAACCAGGTCCTGGTTCAAGCAACTGGAGATAGCTAGAAGGCTGAAATTTTGCATACAAAGGTTACTGGGCATGGGGAATTCACTGGTGGTGTAACTTTGGTGATCCAACCCATGGCTGGCCAGATCTGGTTCAACTGGTTCAAAGTTGAACCAGGTCCTGGTTCAAGCAACTGGAGATAGCTAGAAGGCTGAAATTTTGCATACAAAGGTTACTGGGCATGGGGAATTCACTGGTGGTGTTACTTTAGTGATCCGACCCATTGCTGGCCAGATCTGGTTCAACTGGTTCAAGCTACTGGAGATAGCTGGAAGGCTGAAGGCTGAAATCTTGCATACACGGAATTTGTGATTGTTGCTACCACAGTTATGGCAGCGTTCCCAAAAACTAGACGGAGGACAAGTAGGAAAAATGCTCCTTGCAGTCGCATGAAAAAGTTAATATGAGCTATGATGGTCAACATTTAAATGTGTCAAGGACAAGATTTAAAATGTTTAATATGAGCCAACATCTAAATAAGTAGAGGACAAGATGTAAACGGCTAATATGAGCCGCTACGTTTCTCTTGGGCTCATATTGACGCTACTAAAATGGCAAACATATATACAGTTTACGGTTGGCATATAAGCATCAGTGTTTATAAACGATTTGATTGGCTTGGGAATATATTGAATTAATGTGATGATTGCGATGATAACTTCAAATGTGATTTCTCAAGATTTCACAACATAGGTTCCACATTTTCGTTTCTTCATTAGATTGGACTTCGGTTTCGTTTTGTTGACTTATATGGTGGCCTTAAATGTGTATATACTTGGATGTAGCGGTGGAGAAGAAAACATTTACGTACAGCTTTGCAAAATTAATGTTTATGCGTCGTTATTCATGCAAGCCATTTCAGTGTTGGATTAAAAGTAAGCAAAAGCTAAATGAGCGTCAATATGAGCCCAAGAGAAACGTAGCGGCTCATATTAGCCGTTTACATCTTGTCCTCTACTTATTTAGATGTTGGCTCATATTAAACATTTTAAATCTTGTTCTTGACACATTTAAATGTTGACCATCATAGCTCATATTAACTTTTTCATGCGACTGCAAGGAGCATTTTTCCTACTTGTATATATATATATATATGTTTAAACCAGTTTTTATGCTGAATGCGAATGCTACAACTAATTAAAAAAGTAAAAATTCAATTTGAGTATATATATACCACAACTAACGATTTTATCTGGGCTTATTCTAGTCCCCCAAACTCCCCTCCCCCCCCTTCCCCCCCCCCAAACTCCCCCCAAAAAGTGGATGCCCCTTTTGGTGCTAACTTTTGCCCAGAAAAAAATCGCTCAGAAGGCCAATTTTTTAAAATGTGGTTCTAACTTTCCTAAGTATTTTAGCTAGCAAGGGGTAATAAAATAACTGAAGACTGAATGCTGGGTATTTCGCTTCGACTGTGATTGCAACTGTGTGGACACCTCGCCGCAAAATGAAAGGGTTTTACTCGGAAACAGACGTCGAGTGCACTTTGCATTCCAGCCAGCCAAAAAGAAGGGAACATAAAAATTTTGAACGTTCTTCTTTCCAATGGTTCATACAAGTACAATGTAGGTATTGTCAAGGACGCTCTACGTTAAGGACAGGGGCGTAGGGGGGTGGTCCAGGGGGTCCGGACCCACCCCTTTTTGAGCCATCAACCCCCCTCATCTTCAGTGCCAGGTGATCATTTTTCACTAAACTATTGAAAAGCAAATAAAAGTAGAAATTTCGCGCCCGTGGCGCGATTTGTGTGTTCATTACATTATTCTGAACTTAAACGTGTATATATATATATATATATATATATATATATACACATATAAATTAAAATTAAAACATTTATTGGAACAGGTTATTTCAAATCAGAAATAGTGAGCCATAAACGTTTCTACCTAAATACATTTAAAGCAGGAGATTCAGTCTAGGTTTTTCGTCAAAAATAGCATCGTTTGCAGAAACGAACAATAGTTTTGACGACGCCAAAATAAAAATGACGAAAGAATGGCCAAGCCAAAATGTGGAAGTAGCACAAAATTTAAAAAGCAAGAATGCAAAGTTTCTATTATGTTTTAACAGTGATTTTTAAAAAATCTCAGATTTTGGAGGCTGCCGCCCCCAATCCCCCGCTCTATAGTGTCTTTGTAATTTATGTTAAGCTTCGACAAAGTTTGAATAGTCAATCAGTATTAAGCTGTACGTAGATTACGAGACTTCAGCTACATCCTTCAATTGCATTGTTGATGCACGTTTCTCATGCCATTTTCGCTGAAAATTTTTTGAAAACTTTTTCTTCGGATTTTCTCGGCATGCGAGCTACCGATTCGAGCATGCCAGTATTTAAGAACTTTATCGCGTAAATGCTAAAAACTACTAGGGATAGATCTGGATGGCAGTCCCTCATCGCGATTTGAAGGTAAGAAAAGTAGACAGGAAAAACAGAAAAGGCATACGTTTTTATCCACAAAATTTCGCGAAGTCGAAAATGTCATTCGATTTTAGCAAAAATTTCTTATTTTGCCCTCAAAAGTGTTAATTTTTAAAAATTTTCTTGTTTCTGCAAAATAAAAGATATTAAAGATTTGAAGAACGATTTCATCTAAAAAGCAAAAATTTTCTTCAACTTCTGGGGGGCTCCGCCCTCCAGACCCCCCGAATGGTATTCTGTTATTCTGATTATTGTTAATACTCAGTAATGTTACATACACAATAGACACGTAAGTGCGTTACGTGAGTTAGAATGTATACGTATATATATACTTGCGGAACAGTGTGAATTATGAAGCAACACACAGGAGGGTGAGTACGTATGTGCTTCGCTTGTGCAGTCTATTGTTGAACTGAACTGGATAAAAACAGTTCAGTTGGGTGGTCCTGGGGGGAGGAGGATAAAAAATTTTTGGACCCACCCCTTTTAAAAATCCTGGATACGCCGGTGGTTAAGGAATAGGAAATGTCAAGTTGATTTGACGGTTGTCAATAGCGAATGTCAAGCATACTTGACATTATGTGCTTTGTGCTTCTGTGTATATACGTGATAACATATCCATGAATGCAAAATTTTTAATAATATTTTTACCTGTGGCAGGAGAAAAGGGCAACGAATTTTCATTTCGCACGGATAACATTTGCAATCAATTTCGGCCCATCAAAGCAGTTCTAATGAAAGCTCATAGAGCTTTGAGTCACATTTTGGGCTAAACCGGAGTGTCCAATTTTAGAGAAATTGCGACAAAAAAAGACTATATTTCCACAGCGACTTGCTGGGTTTTTTCTTTGCAAAAATAGGGGTGGGGTGAGGTCCAAAAGTGGGGGGGGGGGGAATAAAATGGGCTAAAAACGCTAAAAATGAAGTAAAAATAGCCTGCTTTTCCACATATACTGCTATAAATAATTAGGCTTAAAAATGCTCAAACATTAAGTTTTAGCACCAAAAAAGACGATTTTAACCAAAAAGTTTCGACGCGTGAAAATTTGGCATTTTCTGGGCACCTTAGGGTGGTTGGGGGGGGGGGGGAGGGAGCCCAAAAAGTGGGGAGGGGAACGAGTGGGGGGCAGTAAAAAATCCCTTACTTAACTTGTATGGGGAGTTCACGGGGTATTTTTTAGGGATTTTTTTCCCGGAGGGAGGCTTCCCGGGGGGATGATTTTTTTGGAAACATGAGCCAAAAAATGGTTTTTTTGGCGTATTTTGCATGGTGAAACGCAAACAGTTCTCAAAAATGCCAGCATTTAAGCTAAAAATAGCTGTTACTACGAAAAAATCTCGGCGAAGCCGGAAAATTTTTGAAAATTGGCCTATTTTTGGCAAAAATTTGGGCCTCCAAAAAATTCCGGGGGGGGGGAAAGCAAAAATCTCGGGAGGGGGCGATTTTGAGGGGAAGGCATTTTCGGAGGGGAAGGTCAATTTCGGGGGGGGGCGCCCCCCTATAAAAATACCCTGGTTGAAAACACACAACAAAGTTCTACCCTCCTCAAAACAAGTTGTCCACAGGTATGCTGAGAAGTCGAAGCTTATCCTGTCACTTGCCAAATTTAGAAACTTCTAATGTCGCTGTCACCCAGCAATCTTCTAGTGAGGGGGGAGCAGAAGGATCTGAATATTGAACAGCTGACGATTTCTGATTGATCGCCTCCTAGGCATGTTCAACAATGTACATGGTTTTGCTGCCAATCTGACAAGGAGAAAAGCTGCTGGCACTGTTTTTTTGTGTTTTTATTGTGTTTTCGCACACTGTTTTTAGAAAAACACACAAAATTTTAAAAAACACTAAAAAGCACACTCAAATTTTCACCTGAAGGAGCAAATTTTTATTGATTTTAAGCATAATTTTTAAGTTTTTCCAAGAAATTTTACGCCTTCGGCGCAAATATCATCTATATTCCTGTTTTTACTTCTGTTTGTTTTCGTCTGGCATTAGCTTTAGTGTAGCCTTCATTATTCTAAGCAACGTTGCCATTTGGGACTGTATAGGCATATATTATTCTACGAAATTATGTTTCCAAATTCAAGAAATAACGGGAATAAAATATTTATACTGTCAAAAAGTTTTGAAGAATTTCAGACCAAAAGGTTCAAGTTTCAAAACATTCTCAACGTCTGGTGGGTTCCGCCCCCCAGACCCGCCATTGTAGCGCAAAAAGACGTCTTCAACACTTATTTTTAACGTTCAGAACATTCAAATATCGTTTATAAAGCCTAAGCAAGCAATATATGTGTTGTATTTCTTCTGTAACAAGCGACAAATGTTAAATATAGTTATAAATGTTATAAAAACCGTTAAAAACGTGTTAATACTGCGAAAAGCGAATTTCAGGAAAAACACAGATTTTTAAAAAAAACACACATTTTCTTGGAAAAACACAAAAAAGCACAGGTGAAATTTTGAAAAAACCATGGCTGCTGGATTATGCAGACCCTTATTCCAGAACTTTTGATAAGATGAACCGAAACTGTTTTCACAATACCATGTGCTTTCTTCAACGTTGTCTCATATCCAAAGACAGAGATCACAACTACTATCCTTTAGATGACCTAGTCCAACCTTTGGTGGACCCTACTGGTTTCGACTTGCCGCAGAGCCGCTTGCCGAGTGGCACCCCTGAATAAAAACAGTCCACTCTTGAAGCGATAGCGAAGTCTAAAGCCAGAGCTTCAGAAGGACTCAGACAGTATTCAGGTGTTGAACAAAATGGTACTACAACCTAGATCCGTACACTGAAGTTTTCTTCTGACGATCATATGAACTTGCAAACTGGTTACTGTTGTCCAACCTGCGCCTAGTCTTCTCGTTCCATCTTACTCTGCACCAAACACTAACAGAATGTTTTCCCACTCTCAGGCTGTCATGTTGACCCAACTTGATGAGGCTTGGTTAGCAAGTTGCTTTGAAATGCAAAACCTTATATATCAGGAGCTAGATCTGCACAGTAGCTTGACAATTCTTTGCTTCTTCCAGCATAATTGAAACTTAAAAAATATTAGATGCCATACCGTGTGTACAGTGCTGGCCCTTTCACTGAAAACTTGCTCTGAAAAATGAATCCTGGGTTAGCCAGAAGGACAGAGGGCATACCGTTTGTGGATACAAACGGAGGAAATTCCTGTGTGCGCCTGCCTAATACGACAACAAAAGAGTCTTAGATTGATCTAATTTTATTGGAACCGAGCCACTTTGCATCTTCAAAATGTATATAGGAGCGAAATTGGCGTTAATAGGATGAAATTCCACTTCCACACATTCAGGGCGTCTGGACGGAGTGAATAATGCAGCGCATGCTGTACGATCCTTACCTGATCGATTTCCGGTCCTAAGGTTTTATTTAGTGCTTTTATAGCGTCTTTTAGGGCGTTGAATAGGACAAACTTCTGACGTCGACCTGTGCATATAATGTCGAGTGTACTTTACAGTCACTATTGACGGATGTCCAGTGTGCTTGACTTGACTTGATTGACCAGAAAAAAATTTGTTGTTTGGGAGGTTTTGGACCAAGATAGATAACCTACCATAAAAGTTATTAGGGTTACTCAAAAATTTTAAGTCTCGGCTTTAAAGGGTTAAGCACTAAATTCGCTTATTTTTGGTAATTAAAAATAGCACAAATTTTAGCAAGTTTTTAGAGAAATTTTAACCCCCCCCCAAGAATGAATCGCGCCCCGAGGGCCCACAAAATGTCCCCCCACAAGAAAAATTCCCTAGAATAAGCCCAGTTTATTCGAAAAATTTCGGCGACTTTGTAAAATGTTTGAAATAATCAGACTTAGTCTTGCTGGGAGGGTCTGACTGGGCACTCCCCTCTCTATTCGCCGTCCTCCCATTCGATTCAAGCAGGCCCTGCCCATTCGGACCCCAACTCAATAGCCCAAAAATGCTAAATTTTACTAATTTTACCGTAAATTTTCAGTAGTTTTGCTGTTTGGTATCGGAGTTTTCCTATTTTCGCTTCAAGAACACCTAAACTTAATTCATGTTTAGCGATATTTGTCTGTTTTTGCACACTTATTCAGAAAAAGTATAGCTACGACACGTATAAAAGAGAAAATTCTGGTTCTGCCATAATTGCATAAGTATAGATAAAACTGCAATTGTTTTCATTCTAGTAGACGTTTGAAGTCATTTCTTCTGAAGAGAACATTAACGATTTGTAACATTTTAACCTATTTTTGAGTTCAAAATTTTTGACAAAAATGTTACAAAATTCCAAAATTTCGCAAATATTGGCCCGGTCCGGGCCAGGGCCGGCGCATCTCGTATAAATTTATATTTCGTGTTTCAATCGCATGCAGGATGATGATAGCAATAATCCATTCTTTGACGGAAGATTTTGGATTTGATGTGTTTGGAACTTCACCAGTCCTGAGAAAGAGTTTGAGAATCTGTCTGTTGTTTGTCGCTGCTCAAAATATTGTTTGTCTCAGTCGGGACGAGTTGGTCTCTCAAAGGTCTCCTTACTCGCCGAGTTGGAGTTGGATAATGGCGGTTTTTCTGGACGGCGAAGGTTCTCTTTGTTCTGAAGGAATTGCCTGCTTTATTCCTTCTTTGAGAGCCCCTCTCTCCTTTTCTGGTGTATATTTTGGCAGTTTGCAGAGATTTTCACTTTTTCTCACTTCTGGTCGAATTTCCAACTGTCTTTTCCAAAATCCTTCCCTAAAGATGCAAAATTGCATTCTGACTGCATTTGCATAACCAGTACCTATCTGTACCTACCAGTACCTACCAGTACTGTTACAACTATTTATCTTTTCGCATCGCACTCTTCGCTGTTATTGTATGGTATATTCCCGAAGCTGGGTTGGCACATTTTAGATCTAAGTATGCAATTGGCTCCTGCATGTAATTTCATGTACACTGTCGTAGCTGTCTTGGAGCGCTTTCGAGATCTAAAGAAAACCATTTAGCTTTTGACATGTTTGGTCAGACTTTATATATGCGTCGAATTCCACTTCTTCGAGTGACTTTCGCGTCACATCAAGGTCATGCAGGATGATGATAGCGTAATCCATTCTTTGATTGGGAGATTTCGGATTTGATGTGTTTGGAACTTCACCAGTCCTGAGAAAGAGTTTGAGAATCTGTCTGTTGTTTGTCGCTGCTCAAAATATTGTTTGTCTCAGTCGGGATGACTGAGTCGGTCTCTCAAAGGTCTTCTTACTCGCCGAGTTGGAGTTGGATAATGGCGGTTTTTCTTGACGGCGAAGGTTCTCTTTGTTCTGAAGGAATTGCCTGCTTTTTTCCTTCTTTGAGAGTCCCTCTCTTTCCTTTTCTGATGTGCATTTTGGCAGTTTGCGGAGATTTTCACTTTTTCTCACTTCTGGTTGTATTTCGAGCCATTATTTTGTTCGGAAGTTTTCCCTAAAGATTCAAAATTGCTATCTGACTGCGCTTGTTTATTTATACTTATTATTACATCATTACTTTATTATTTGTTAAAATTGCCTTTTGTCGCCTTTCAGTGCAAATCTTCTGATATGCTCACTGTTGCGGCTGTTTAAAGGACTTTAGAGCAGGGTCAGGGACGACTGAAATCAAAATGCGCCAATTCACTATGTTATTTCAAATCTTTTATGCTTATTTCAGTCCATTCCTGACTCGCTTGATTCCGGAGATGGATCGTTTTCCGAATCTCAAATATCGGCTGATGTTCGAGAGAGATGCTGGTAATCCCGATATCAAAGGTACATTAGCATTAGTGATGCACCTGTCGTTTGTTTATTTTTCTGTATTTAGTTTTGTTGTGTCATAGAGGTCGCCGCGGCGCGGTATGTCGTATGACCGTGTAAAACAAGGCTGTGCAGAATCTGCGCAGCTTATGTGCTCAAAAATTGTACGTGTCGAGTTTAGTATGTGTGCGAAGTTTCATCCCCGTACCACTTTCCGTAAAAAAGTTGCCCCAAAAATCGCTTACGAGAGAGATGTTTTTTCCGTTCTCCGCTTTGACGTCTGGTAAGGGGGTTTTGTAGCTTTAATGACTACAGATCTATATACAGATACTATATACTAATCAAAAATAAGAAAATAAGCTAGGGTTTAGAAGTCGCTTACGAGAGTGGTGTTTTTCGATTGAGAGATGAGACACTTCAACACCTAGTTTTGACTTGCCCTCGACCGCCTGGCCACGGCAATTATGATGATGTTTTTTGGTTCTCCGCTTTGACGTCTCATGAGGGGGTTTTGTACGTATATAGCTTTAATAACTACAAATAGAAAAATTTTTGCCTATGAAAACCGTATTCTCGTACTATATACTAATCGAAAATAAGAAAATTAGCTAGGTTTTATGCCTCCTGTAACCGGAAAAAATTTTTGGCTGGGGCCAAAGTCGGCCAAAACGCTAAAATGGCCAAAAAAGTATGCTGCAAAAGCGCCTTAATAAGTCAAACTGCGCTATATATGGGGCAGTAATGCTTATATGGCTGAATAGCATATTATATCAATTGCTATATGATTTTCTGTCTGTCTGATTGATTTTTCGGTGCTGGAAGGCCAAAGTTCGTCAATTTTGGGTAAAACTTTGAACTTAGTTTTTCGCTTATTTTGCGGCATGGAAGACTCATATCTTGTATACAAAACTTTTTGCGATCGGAGAACCGATTCCCGAAATCAGTTTTCCTGTCAGATTCACCCAAGTTGCCGGACTGGTTCCACTTGACCGTCTGAGGTGTCAGGTCGGAAACCGCTTCCGGGACGTCCATAGTAGGCTTTACCTAGCCTCTCAAAACTTTGTCTATAGAGGTTTTCTGCTACGCCCAGCTCATTCGCGGTGTCCGTTTTGCCGACCGATTCGCCCATCTTGCTGGGCTGGTTCTACTTTGCCGTCTGAAGGATAATGTCGGCAATCGCATTCCTGGAGCTCCATACTAGGCTCTACTTGGTCTCTCAGAATTTTGTCTATAGCGGTTTTCTAGTATGTCGAACACGTTCCCGGAATCCGTTTTGCTATACAATGCATCTATTTGGTTGGGCTGGCTGCACCTGACCTTCTGAGGGGTCAGGTCAGGTGGTCCTGGTCCAAAACAAAAATTTTCAGAAGTGATCATATTCAGTATCAGATGAAAGTCCTAAGCAAACTGACCAGCTTTTGTCATACAACTGCATGCTCAAAGTGGCTGTAGAGCGCTGTAGTGGAGTGAAGTTGGGACTTATATATATACGCGATTTAGGGTCAAAAATAAAATTTTCAAACTTGGTCAAATTTGGTATCAAATGAAAGCCCTAAGTGAGCTGAGCAACTTTTGTCATAGAACTGCATGGCATGCTTAAAGTGGCTATAGTGGAGTGGGGTGGGGAGTGGGGACGATTTTGGGTCAAACATGTATGAAATTTGCCAAATGTGGTTACTCAAAAGTAATGTCTGCTTGCGCATTGGTGTTCAGAAATATTATTATGTCGGTTCTTTTTTGCGCATACATAAAGAGATTGGAAAACAAGATCCAATAATGCTCCTTCGGCGCATGTAAAATATGAGTACTCTTAGGCAGGTTGTACAAACACGGAAACTAGCCTCTTAAATGCAGATGAGTGGCGTTGAGAGGTTGTAAATTAATAAAACTAGTTGCAACCGCTTGACATATGAGCCTGTCCTACCACGAGGCTCATATTTGCGTCACAGTGCCGCCTCATCCTCAGCTTCAGTCTCATTAAAGAAAATACAAATGAATACACACAACATGTTTACATTGTAGTGTGGGAGAAATGGACTGAACGAAGTGAACTATGACTGCTCAAGTTGAACTGTACATGCAAGCTGGTGTTTCCAGAAATATGGCACACCTAATAATTCTCTGAACTCTGACGCACTACTCACACATACGTACGTCTGGCATTTTTTTAGGGTTTTGAAAGTGGGGGGGGCTTTCGAAAAGTGGGGAGGGGCAAGTCTAAGGTATAAAATACCAAAATTTTTAGCGAAAAATTAGCATTTTTTAAGTAAAAACACAAAACATTGCTGTTTTAAGCTTAAAATTAACTTATAAGCCCATAAATTAGCTAAAAATTCAGAAAATTTTTTAAAATTTGACCTCAAAAACGTAATTTTTCGACACTTTTGGGCGACCCCCAAAAACATGGGGGGAGCTTGCCGAAAAGTGAGGGGGGGGGCTCCGAAAAGTGGGCCCCCCAACCCCCCTCACTAAAAAAATGCCAGGACGTATATAATGCAGCATTCCCGCAGCTTTCCCCACCTGGCTCTGAGTCAGAGTGCAGAGTGGCGTGCCGTATAAAAAGTATACATAGTATAGTATAAATAATGTCTAAGTGACAAGCTGTGTGAAGGACGATTTTGTAATGAAAAGCTTTATGTGTTATTTATATGAAGGTCAAATATCGACATACGCCAATTTGAGCCTCGTTGTAGGACAAGCTCATAATATGTTAAGCGTTTGCAACTTGTTTTCCTTAATTTAAACGTCAACGCCACTCATAATATACGTATAATTTGACGTTTCGTATTTTTAGAGCAGTTATGGGAACTGAAATTTTGTACTTACGATGTGTTAGCTGTCGGTTTGTGTGGCTTAGTTGGACTGCTCCATCTGTGGCAGAAGGTATGTGTATGTTACGAAAGCTCAGAGTATTGTTCTTTAAAATGTTTATTGTTAGAACAATGGAAATGTTTCCTAATACAGTAGCTGGGTTATCGTTTAGTAAGTTTCTACTAGTTAGTAATCTGCTACTTATTGGGTTATGAATGCTAACATCTAGTTTTTTAATTTAAGAATAGTTTTCAGTTTGTGCCTTATACTGTTTTAATTTCAGCATTGGCTGACCAATAACATCTTTGGTTTGGCTTTTTGTCTCAATGGAATTGAGATTATCCATCTGGCCAGCTTTAAGACTGGGGCCATGCTGTTGGGTGGTCTATTTTTCTATGATATATTTTGGGTACTGTGGCTGTCAGACTTTCTTTAAAACTTTAATTGTTCGTTGTTAGACCTTGCCTTTGTTGTTGTTTGCTTAATGTGTGGCCAAGGTGGCACCCAGGAGATTCAAGGGGTCTAGACCCCCCTTTTGGGGTGACAAAATGAAACATTTTTGCTATTTTTATGGCAAAGACAGTTAGTTTTTAAAAATTTTCGCGCCTTCGGCGCGGTAGTTTACTTTTTGCAAGAAATAAACGTCCAATGTACTGTTTTTGGGCAAAAATGAAAAATTCTTCAACTTCTGGGGGCCCCAGACCCCTCCGTTGCATTTTACCTTGCACCCCCCTCTTTGCAAAATCCTAGGTGCGGGCCTGTGTGTGGCTGATAGTCTTACCGGTGTCTAACTGACCCCACCCTGGGGAAAATGGGCAGCAATGTTTACTGCAGCGCGGAGCGCTTTCGTTGCAGTTTTACATAAAAATGTATTTCTCCAGTTTTGCGGAAATTTATTGCAATTCTTTGATCCGCTTGAGTATTTTTCCTGTGTTGGTGTTTGACCTTTGCATATTTTGTTTCTAGGTTTTCAAAACAGACGTGATGGTTACCGTAGCCAAAAATGTAGAAGCTCCAATTAAATGTAAGAAGTGCAGGCATGGTTGCAGAGTTGTAATGCAAGATTAATTTTGAATTAGTGAAGTGCCAATCTCTTTTTTAATTACCTAGTTTTGAAGTAGCTGTGCATGTTCCCTTCATGACAATGGTATATACATCGTTTTCTGTAAGGGCAAAATTATATTAATATGTTCCCCTTGTGACACCAGAAAAGCAACAGCTTTGTGACTACTGAAATTTGAACATTAACTTTTGTATTTCATATTTTTTGCAGTAATGTTTCCGCAGGATCTGTTGGAGAAGGGTCTGGCCGCCAACAACTGTGCTATGTTGGGTCTTGGTGATATAGTCATTCCTGGAATATTCATTGCCCTTTTGTTGCGATATGATAGAAGGTGATTCACATGTATGATTGGATTGTTGACTTTTGGCAACTTTTTTGTTGAACCTAATTATTTCAACAGTTTAGTATCTGCTCTGTGTTCCAAACATTAAAGTGAAATCTCGGAGGACTCCAAGATTTATCGAAAACTGTGGCTTAACGTCTCTATTGTAGCCAGATGTTTCAGAGATTGCTTGAACGAGACAAATTTTATGTTGCTAAAATGCTATTTCTGGCGGTAGGTGATATAAAATTATTACTGTACGACCTTCCTTGCTTACGTTGAAGTAATTAATTTGACGAAAATGCCTGTTTATGCTGTCTGCAGAATGTTTACACGATAAAGTTCCTCCTGCCTTCTCCTTAATGCATTGAGCATATTGCAGGCTTATTATTACACTAGAAAGTGCATTACGTGCTCTTCCTGTTGTAAACTCCTGTTCATTTTGTTTCAGTCGTGATAACTCCAGCAGTGCATATTTTCATACCACATTTGCAGCTTATTTCCTGGGTTTAGTGGCCACCATATTTGTAATGCATGTATTTAAACATGCACAGGTGGGTCTCTCCTTATTAAAACTAAAATAATAACTTTGTTTCTTCAGCAGTTTTTTCTTCTTTCTCCGATAAGGTAATTTTTGAAATGCTAATATGGAGGAACCTATGTATGCTTTTTCAACTAGAAATTTTGTTTGTGTTCTCTGAAGAAACGAGTCGTTTCTGCACCCGAAAATTTCGGGCCTCGGATGTCATTTTGATCCCACAACTTTCTGATTCGATTTGTCTGCCAACCATACATGACCTTGGAGGGTTTTGGGGGAGTTTCACCCCCCCCCCAGACCTGGAGCTCACCCCCACCCCCAGAACGGTCTCCTCACCCCTTCAGAGTCCAGATTTTTCCGGTTTTTTGGCAAAAAACCGGAAATCCGTCGGCCGCCGGTTCACCCCCCCCCCAGAACTTCCCCTCCTGCACATGTCTGCTGCCAACTGAGCTATTACTGACGACAGCTGTACTGGGTTACATGAAAGCAAATTGCTGTCTGAAATACATACAGTGGATTAATGCGGAAAATTACTTGCCTGGGGCCCGTTACATAAAAGTAATTAGTTGATTAGTACATATTAGTGATTAGTTGATTAATGTAGCAGTTTTTCGAGGAAAACTTTTGCTTCAGTTAACCGTTTTTGGAGCTGTTGGTGCCACATCGTAGCTGTTAAAGGGATTTATCCAAAAATCATGAAGTAGTTAATTTATCCTTACTGCCAGCCAGGCAAGAGAAAATGTTGAACTCGATCGAGTTTCTCACTTTTTACTCTGGCATCACTACCATTTAATTTGTAACTTCATTTAGACTTCTGATTTCGTTAGAACGCTCAAAGCGCTTCAAAATTACATCTAAATTGTTGTGGAAACCTATTCGTAGCTTTGATTATCCTCGAAGAACTGCTTCTAATCACTGATCAACAAATCACTTTTATGCAACGGGCCCCTGGTTCATTTCCCTAAGTCTTCCATACTCCTCTATCTCAGTGAGATAGAGAATCTCGTTTTTAGTTATACGCATTGCTTCAGTAACCTCGTCTCAGGGCAGAATATCTCCAAATCACGTTCACGTGATTTCCCTTTTAATTTTTTGTTTTTGTTATTTAATTTTTTAGCCCGCACTATTATATTTGGTTCCGGCTTGTTTGGCGGCTCCTTTACTATTATCTTTAATAAAGAGGGACACCATGTCATTGATACAGTAAGTAAAAACCCTTTGTCGTTATTGTCACATGCTGATCTGTCTCCGGGTACATTTATACAATCGTTCATACATTTCATAGGGGTCATATTTTAACACTGCAGCAGCCTTTAACCTTGTTTTGTGAGTGACCAATGAAACCAAACCTTGAATTGGATCGATGTATATACCTAGAATTTATATTGGAATGTAAACTTTTGACATTGCTATTGTTGTCCCTTTCATCTTCACACACCTACCAAGACAGTTCCTCGGTGTACTTCCTAAACCAGTGTTTAATTAACAAGATTTCGTTCCTTCAAAATAGCGGAAACTGTTTTTGTGTAATTCTTTGATTGTCTCATCGTACGTTGTTGTTTGGTTTCTCTTTTTATTCTCAATCAGTTAACTTTTTAGTTATGATGAAGAGGAGATACATGGAAACACGACAGGAAAGGTCGCTGATAAGAAGGCTAATTAGAGCAGATAGCATTGTTTTAAATATACTATTGAAAGTTCATGTGGGTTTATTGACGTCTATTTTGGGATGTTTAGCGTGCTTGTTTGCGTATAAAGGTTGGCTGTCAGGTTCCAGCGTAGTTATTTAGGATCTTTTCAAACCCAACCCAGGCCCAGATTCCGCAAATCTTGATCAAATGAGCTGAAATTTAGTATGGGTATGTTTTCGACCACCCTGAGTTCAAATATCGCTAATTTTTTGGATTTCGCGAATTTAGAGTTTTTTCGATTGATAAGTGGGGGGACCAAGCGGAACCGAAAAATTTTTGTCTTTGATTTTGCTGAAAAGTTATATTCAGGGGTTTTCGAAGTCACAGAACACGAATCTGAAATCCGTTTTTCGATTGAGATTTTCGTCAGTTCAGTTTAAGCTAAAGTTGTAAGCTTAAGATGCAAGCTTATACTGAGCTGACGAAAAGCTGAATATTTGTGCTCTGCGACCTCGGAAACCAGTTTTCAGCAAAATCAGACAAAAATTTTTCGGTTCCCCTTGGTTCCCCCTTACGAATTGAAAAAATCTGATTTCGCGAAATCTAAAAATTGTGCGATATTTGAACTTAGCGTAGTCGTTAACATACCCATACAAAATTTCAGCTCATTTGATTAAGTTTTGCGGAATCTGGGCCTGGGGTGGGCTATCCTGAAAAGATCCGTTATTTATATTTATTGTTACTGGTTTTTGCTGGTTGTCCAATTGTTTTGTTTTGTTTGCTGCTTTTTGTGTCGAATGAGGAACAAGGTGACTAAAGTATAAACATAAAAAATATATTTTATTTTCATGGTTATATTTGTTGGATTCTAATATTGTTTTTGTTGCTACTTGTTCATTTATCATGGATTACTTAAAAATTTCGCCAGCTCTGCTGTGACTCGCTTTACCAGGTTGTATTTTGACATCTGATATCTATTTGCTTTTACAGCGTTGTTCAAAACCTATTCTAGGTAGTGCGCTAACGCGCACTACCTGATTAACGAATAAATTCACAGTATGATCCTACGTATTTGCAGAAAGTGGTTCGCCTTCGGAAGCTGGGAATATTGCACAACTAGCCGCTTTATTAGATACCATAAAATAGCTTTCATTATACAAGTAGGTTAATCAAAGATAATGTGGGCTAAGGAGAATAAATTATGTTCCGGACAAGATGTTAACTCGACTTTATTACATCGTCTATTCTTTTTGGTGGAAGGCAGCTAGTTGCTCCAGTATGCAAGAGTAAGAAATAGCACCGGGTGATAAGTTTTAGAAGAAAAACTTAGAAATCGTGTTCACACCATGTATTTTGTTGTTTGGCATGCACACGTACTGTTACTGTATTATTGTTATTGTCTTCTGTGTCCGTACAATATTTATTTTTCTTTAAAGCTTAGGGAGTATTCTTGTTTTGAGATAGGTGGTTTTTTCAGGATGCAAGACAATACAGTTTTAATGTAGAATGCGCCAAGCCTGCACGTCTCAGGTCATTCCGTAACTGCATGATTTGGACTAGAATGTATAGGGCAGTTTGGTTCATATTGTTCACTGTGTAAGCAATGTAATGTAAGACGATGTGTGTTTGTCGGGATTGTTAGCTTTCTTTCTTCTGTCTTCATTCTGTTGAATGTCACTTTGGGATTAAACATCCTGCTGCATTAGTTTAAGTAGTTGGCTGTAGTTACAACTAGCTCTAGGATTTAGACAACAATACAGAATAGAGGTCATGGGTGCAAGAATTTTCTTTTCCATCTTCACATCCCCTTTGGAAATTTGATTCGACTGGATGTTTGGGACAGATTCGAGTCCTATTCGGCTCAACTATTGGTTGGAAACGATGGCGCATTATTGCACCAATTTTATAATTTACATTTAGGCGCCAAGTCATCAGAAACCAGTTCTCCAATGTGCTGAATCTGGGCTAGGTGCGTGCAAGGGTCATCAAAATGTAAGACGGTGATGGCCGCGGGCCGCCTCTGCTGAATACAAGAGGAAAACCTTTATTTTTCGAAAATATTCGAAAAACTCGCTAATTTTTCATTAGTTCCTTATTCATAGTTATAGACTTCGCTTAGACGTTCTTGGGGTTGCAGTTCGAGTCCATTAAGATTTCTAACACTGCTGGGTCCACCTCTTGTTAGTACCACGAAGAGTACATAATAGAATAAGAGTATGAGATTATTCCACTATCATGTACTAAACATGCTTGACATGCTCGGTAGAGGTGGGGCACGTTCCACTAGAACCGGTTGGAACCGGAAGGATTTTTAGAACCGCAACCGGTAGAATTTGGAACCGGTTGGAGCCGGAATCGGCCGTTCCACGCTTAAAAATTGGACTTGAACTAATTTTTGCAAAAGCTGGGTTTTGTTGTTGCCGTTCACAGAGTTGTCATTCATATTGTCTTTTTCAATCTAGTTACTAAAATTGAAACTAAAAATCTAGTTTGAACTGAAAATGATCAAATTTAGACCTGAAAGCGAAATATGTAGGATGAGACTGATAATAATTAAGAGTTTCAAACTAAAAGTGAAAAGTAGCTACAATTATTGGAATGAGACTGAAGCTGAAACTACACAGAATAAGCGTAAACTGGAAACGGCACATTTTCAGCTTCCACTGAAGGTGACACAGACTTTCCGCTCCCCTTTTTTAGATGGTCGAGACATGTTTCAGCTTTCGCTGAAGCTGGACTTGGAATTAACAAATTTCAAATATCAATGGCAATTTGAAATAATGCGAGACTACCATTTTTCTAAAATTTTCAAACGGAAAAGGCCTATGTACGAGCAAATCACGATGCATTTATCGTAACTAGCGTTAATAGTATTTACAAATACTTCACCGTTTTGCCGTTGAATAATGCAGCACGAAGCATAGACGCTTCTTTGTTTATTGATACCAAGAGTACATAATATAAGAGTGTGCCACTAGGCACACTCTATGTTATCAGAGCAAAAACCATGCTCTGCTCGCTAACGGGCCACCACCCCCCCCCCGCAAATCAGACCCTAGTGACCCCCCCCCACAAATGAGTACCTAGTCGAAAGGGGGGTACGCTCACTCGTTCTATGCTTATGTGCCTAAGTTCGAAAACACAAGCAGTGCGTGTGCGAATTTTGTGCCTGCTTCGAGTTTAAGAACACAAACAGTCTTTGAAGTGAAGGGTCTAATATGCGGGGGGGGGGGGTGGGCCGTTAGCGAGCAGAGCATAGTTTTTGCTCTGATAACAGAGAGTGTGCCATACCAAGTGGCACACTCTTATATTATGTACTCTTGTTGATACCAAGAGTACATAATGACAAGAGTATGAGAAAGCGTAACACTCTATGCAGTGAAAGCCAAAACTGCTATGCGCGCTATCGGCTGACCCCCCACCACACCGCCCCTATATGGGTACATAGTCCCAAACGGGGATTACTCACTCGCTTAGCATGTTTTCTACATACAAGTGTTAAACATACACGCTTAAACCCCCTTCCCAATTTGGGCCCCTGTTCATTTCAGCGTGTAATTATGCAAAGCAGTGAACGACCCCCGTTTGGACCACGTACCCATATAGGGGCGTTGTGAGAGGGGGTCAATTCGTGGGGGGTCAGTCGATAGCGCGCATAGCATAGTTTTGGCCTTCACTGCATAGAGTGTGACGCTTGTCATACTCTTACCCTTATGTACTCTTGTTGATACTGACTTATTCAAAATTCAAAAATTTACAGATGCAATCAACACAAAAAATGCATTAGCGTTAGGAGCTTTCATTAGAATAGATGTAACAGTTGCCTAATTAACCTTTTTAAAACATTTCCACGACGGATTTAATCCGTAATTTCAAAAAATCTCCAATTTCGGGGGGGCTCCGCCAGCAGACCCCCCCTCCGGTGCTCATTTGCAAATTATCAAGGATCAGCAGTTCTCAGAGTTTTCGAAACCGAATGTATATGTTTTAATATTTACTACCTTTATTCTCAATGATATTCCTAAATATTTCATAAATTTTCAATACATTAATTAATTTAACTAACATTGAAATATCGGAATAATGTGTGTCAATAATATCGAAAATTACTCAAGGCATTTGTTAGATGCAACAGATGCCAAATAACGTCTTTTTAAACAGTTCCACTACGGATTATTCTGTAATTTCAAAAATTCTTCAATTTCTGGGGATCTCCGCAGTGTATATTCGACGCATCTACATATCTTCTATAGGTAATCTTGTAATCGTGCATTACAGTTAAGCAGCATCTACTTTCTAAATAGTCTAAATAGCGTTACACTCCAGGAATTATCGAAATTTTCATAAATAAACAATTTTCTGCACTAAAAACACACTAAAACAAGAATTCTGCCTGGACGCAAAATTTCTTAACGGGACGCGACTTAAATTTAATTGGGACGTAAGGTTTACACAAATCCGAAAACCAAAAAACCCTGGGTGGGACCCCCGCGAGACTCGGGTGAGGCCGAGTTAACGAACCGCGCATGTCAAACATGTTTAGTACATGATAATGTAAGTGTTTCATACTCTTATTCTCTCATGTACTCTTGGTACCACTCATTTTTTGTTGATCTTTTCTTTTTTATTTTCTACGAAGCTAGAGAAATTTTTATGATCCACAGTTATCTGCAACTTGCGAGCCACCCCAGAGTTGGAAGTGGGTCGCGGGTACCTGCGGGTCGACTTTCAGATCAGTGGGTACCCGCGGGTCAGAGCCAGAGTTGTATGCGGGCCGCGGGTACCCGCGGGGCGGGGCGGGGCGGGGCGGGCCGAATTTTACTACCCGCGCGGGCCGCGCGGGCCGATGCGGGCCGATTTTGGGCGACTTTCCTGGGCTAATTTTGCTTTCTAGAAATTTCATACATTCCAAATCATATACAAAAGGAGGCAATATTTCCGATTTTTAAAGACTATTTGACTTCGTTATACCATTCGATACCTTCTGTATGCACTAACATACTCAGTTGGCATTATCAGCGGATCGAGTATTAACCTTATGTGTATGACTTAAGTATTATTGTTTTTGTGCATAAATATAAATCCATGATAACGTCTTACTGAAGTTCCACAGCAAAATAGGTCTTATCTCGATTACCCTCCACCACAACTCAAAATCCTCAAAGCTTGACCAAATGAGCTAAGATTTGGTAATGGATATGTTTTCGACTACGCTGACTTCAAATAGCGCAAAATTTTTCGATTTCGCGAAATTAGAATTTTTTTTTATTTCTAAGGGGGGACCAAGGTAAATCGAAAAATTTTTGTCTTCGAAAGTTGTATAGGGGTTTTCGGGGTCGTAGAACACGAATCTGAAGTCCGTTTTTCGATTCAGCTTTTCGATAGCTTAATAAAAGCTAAAGTTTTAAGCTTAAATTGCAAGCTTATGCTGAGCCAACGAAAAGCTGAATCGAAAAAACAGACTTCAGATTCGAGTTCTACGACAGCGAAAACCCCTATATACGACTTTTCAGCAAAATCGAAGACAAAAAATTTTTCGGGTCTCCTTGGCCTCCCCTTAGAAATCGAAAAAAATTGAATTTCGCGAAATCGAAAAATTTTGCAACATTTGAACTCATCATAGTCGAAAACATACCCATACCACATTTTAGCTCATTTGTTTAAGTTTTAAGGATTTTCAGTGGTGGGGGTAATCGAGATAAGACCCCAGGGCGTTATGGAGAAAACTGTCTGTGTTTGCTAAGGCGCCGCCGCTTTCAAAACCAATTTTCATTTTTCATACAATTAACAGGTGGTTAGTTAAGCTCGTTAAGTGCTGATACTCGCTGTCAAGGATATATGCGATAAACATTTGAAGAAATGAGCAAAATCCCAGCCCAAAAACATTTTCATGGTGTACCCTTTTAGTTAAGGGAAGCTAAGCTTTTGTTTCCACATTAAGAACAGTAAATTGGTAGACAACTAAGTTGAAATTAGACGCACAAAAAAATTAGAGGGATCCGGAAGTATCTTTCAAAATACATCAGTTTTGATGCTCAGGAACTATATAGGTAGCAATTTTTACGTGCGGGTACCTGCGGGCCGGATTGCGCGTGTGCGGGCCGCGGGCCGGAGTGTTGCGGGCCGCGGTCATAAGGTGCGGGCTGCGGGCCGGGCGCGGGCCGGAAAAATCGGCCCGCATACAACTCTGGTCAGAGCGGGTCAAGAGTTATTTTTATTCACACCATCTTTGCAAAATATTTTATTCTAATTTTACCAGAAAATTTACAATTTATGTTAAAATTTCATTTTTTCGCTGACTTTTGGCTCTTTTTTATGTTTTTCTACATTATAATACTGCTTTTATGATAAAATTATTTCTATTCTATCTTGAATCTTCAGTGAAAAATATTTCACTAATATTTTCCGAACATAGTCATTGGCAATATGTAATGAAGTGAGCAAGATCCAAGACACGATCTGCTTAAAACCTTCGACTTTTGATTAGTCTTCCAATTACACGGAAGGTCAGCACGTCCGTTCGCAATGAAACAGACTTAAGCACCAGATCTCTGAAAGGTGGTGTTCCAGAATCAGAGATTCTCTGCAGCCAACCTTGGTAGGGGTCTTTGTTGGTGAGTTCGCTTGAGGCTCCTGATTTGATTTCCAATTGAACAGCAAGAGGGGTCAGCACTTGCTTCCGTGAATAGCACTGGCTTTGGATGAGTTCCTCACTGGATCTTCGGTTCTTGTGATTAGCAGCTGCACGGTAAACGCACCGTATTTGAAGGCCAACGCGCCTTTGTTCGCTTGTAATAAGACTAGACCGTAAACGCACCGTAGATGAAGGCAACCGCGCCTTCATTGCTCGTGGTAACACTCAGTAGCTAGCACACAGATAATTTAATGAAGGCAGTACAATTATAATTATTACAGCTTGCGTGTTCAAGCCGATAACTACTACAATACCAACGGTTAAAATACAATATAGGGTGATACAGTGCAATGTTACTGTACCAGAGTTGCCAGATACCTCCCCTTTTGGAAATTATTAATATTATTCCGTTTCGGAATAATATTACAAACTTTGACTAAATTGCTGGGACAAGGTCGATACTCTTAACGCCTTTTACACCCTTCTACTCTACTAACTCTTTCTGCCGATTACTTAACTCAAGTTCCTTATATGCTGTGTGTTGCCCTATATGCTTGTGCTTTGTTACTCTTTATACGTCCCCTTACAATAGGACTGTCAAACTAGTATCACAACAGACTAAATTACTAACTGTTAACCTGGGGTCGGTCTTTGGGTGAGCCCCTGAAAGTCGGTCACCGCTTTCGCTCCGACACTCAGTTCAGGGATGCTATGTGAATCTGAGGAAATCGAAACAGTTGGGAGATTGGGTAGTCTTTCCTTACTACTTATCTCTAACTAATGGAAAATTAACACAGTTATACAAAGTTCAAGGATTGGTGCTTCTTTGGGTTCTTCTGCTCCCAAGATACAATGAACTTCTGGCTGCTACCTAAGCTCAAGCCAGAGACAGAGGGGACTGAGCCACAGAGGTGAAAAGATTGAGCTGGATAGGGGTATACATTTTCTGAATCAAATTAGTGAGGGGATCTTTGAAGGTTAAAGTTCACTTTGCAGTTTGCCCAATTGGTGTCAAGCGCTGGCGGGGTTCGTCTCTGATCTCGTCCTTAGTTATGCTCTAAGTCCACAAGGTACCTACAGTGATTCGGCTCCACAAAAGTCTGATAATCCAAATCTGGGATCTCTTCCGGATCCAATAATCAACCCAAAATACTGATTCTGACCAAAGTTCCTGGATTAAGCACTTCCACTGACTGATCCAAGTCTAACTAGCTCACTGGCTCTGATTCCGAACTAGATACGATCCGCGCACCTGAATCAAATGGGTTAAAACCCATTAGTACAAGGTCACGTTGTCTATCGCCTTTTTGACAAAGTTAACCGTTCTTAGTAATTTTCTTGTCACAAACAGGCCTTCTTGGCCATTTTAGATTACAACTTGCTGATTTTGATTTAAACTTGAGGTAATTCTTTGTGCAGACAAAACGATTCGTGATGCTCTCCCTTCTGGACCCAAACTAGGTGTTGACGAACTTGTAATTGGACGACAGATTTCTTAAAAACGTATAAACTTCGCTATTCGCGCATTATTTGAAACCTTGCTTGTTTCCTTCCTTTTCTTGCGCAAACCGGGCCGTCTGGCCCGTCTTAGATTAATACAAACGGATTCTGACAGAAGTTCACAGGTTCGCTTGAACAGCTTAAATGACAGAACAAAACTTGTATTTCTGGCCTGGTTCTGGCCCAATTTCATTGGTTTGCCACGGGAAACAGGCTTGTGGCCCGCTGCTAATCTTAAACATGCACGAAACTTGCCGCTTTTAGATGAATTTCTAATGTTGGAAGATGGTCAGACACTTGTCACTTATTACAGTTAACCTAGCTACTAGCTATCTACCTATATACATTAAATTACTGAAACCTGCGTAATGCTAACTTTAATACTGCTGATTGCTGGACTTAGAGTTCTATGGCTAATCCGTTTTCCTACCTATGTTGATTAAAATAAATTAATATGCTGCTTTGTGGGTGAGTTTTTTTGCATATTATTATTTCAACTGTTTTCTACCAAAAATGCAAAAACTCACTCACTCACTGTCTCAGCAGCCATTCTACGCAGTCCCTACTTACCGACCTACCGACCTAGCCGAACTAAATAGCTAACTACTTTCCGCATAACTACCTAAGAAGCTCGGGGAACCGTACCGAACCGCTATTCGATCCGGCGCTGGCAACCCTGGCAGCCAGCCGAGTGATAGACGCGCAACCTACCACCCTTTCACTTGAGCTTGTCTGAACTTGTGCAAAACTGGCATATAAATTTGAGGAATTTTGAAGAACACGAATTTGAACAGAAGTTACATAATCTTGTAGAGTTTGAAAGACTGAACATTTTTTGTGCTTACAGCACCAAAAAATATTAAGTAATTAATGAGAAAAACATAATTATTAAAGTTTGCTTCCACATATGCGTAACTTGTTCATGCAGCGTATTAGCTCAATTGCACACGTGCTGGGTTGCCACATTGCTTTCATATATAGGCTGGCTTGAACTCTTTCTAAACATAACCCGTGTAGCTCACTGGCTGAGTACCGGACCCCGCATCCGGAGGTCCTGAGTTCGAATCTCAGCACGGGTCTATTTCTTTTGCTTAGCTTGGACTATTCTTTTGTGTTGCAAAACTGAACATTATAACCGACATGACTTAAGCAATTAAGGCTACAAATTCTAAACTAAAACTATTTTTAAACATGACAGTGAGTACCCTTATTCCTAGCTAGAACTACATAAAATAACCTCTTCCTAGCTAGCAAAGTAATAATTCGACACAACTGAAATTACTTTCCTAAAGTAGAACCAAATAGCCTGTTAGACCGCTAATCGGACGTTTATTATGAGGCGTTTAATTGTGATAAATTTCTCATTATTTTATGCATTAGCTACATTTCTAACTCGGTTAGTGCTGGATTTCATGGTTGCGGCTCATCCGTCCCCTAATCGCAGGGCAGCCTACACGGATGACCGGAAATCCATCAGAACTGCAGACCTAATACGGGGTCCCAGTGACCCTAGGCTGCAGAATCTGCCTTAAACCGCCGAACAGAATAATATTCCTCTAAAACTTTACACTACATTCACGCCGAAACTGACAATTTCACACCGAACACACAGCTAGGTTATAAACAAAACGAATCCCCTAATTATTTACGATTAAGGGCCAAATTGCTACTCAATTTTGCCCTAGTTCCTGCCTAATATCTGAATGTTACGCGTTCATTCTGGCATTTCCAAGACCCTTATCAGACAAAGGGAGTTTACATGGTATGCCCTCAACCACACTCCCAATCACACAATTTTGATTCAGTATTCACACTCGAAAAGGGGCTAAACTTGGAACCTCATAATCCTTAAGGAATTTACCCAAGAAGCCAATTACATAAATTTGGGATTCACATTTACACAATCATTGTCACAATCACACCAACAATTACGCAAACAGCTGAATAATACCTTGCAAATCCTAAAAATCTCCTACCTAAATCTATCTATTCTTTGTATGCACCTTTTATCGTAGTTTGGGATTAACTGGTCTCCGTCTGGAGCCCAAAATTTGTAAGTTTGTAATTTTGACCAAGACTGGAAGCTTTGGAATTTTGACAATTTTGTGGAAAGCTTAGACGAGTAATAATTGCTCGGCAATTATTACTAAACAACAACAATCAGTTCCGCTAAGGACAGCTTCGTTAAGTTAACTTTTGGGGAAGCCGGCCATTCCCCTCAAAAGGACTGAGTAGTTAATAACTAAAATCAGTTTCTGGATTTTAAGTCCTATTAGTTTTAGGTAGCCGACCTACACAAGTTACACTGCACAGTTACAAACAGCAATTTTTTGCTTCAGTAGCGCCTATCTTTACGAATACGGCCTAATTCCTAATTGCCGGCTGTGGGGAAACACTGTTCTTACTGTAACTCAGACTTAACATGAGATCATAGCCAAAGGACCTCCTAACACAACTCAAGGGTGGGTCCCTACTCAAAATCCCGTCATTACTAAAATAAACCCCGGAAAACATGAAAAGAAAAAATGACTGGCCGCGAGGGCTCTCTGATTAAAAAGGCAAAAACTGGCCACGAGGGCTCGCTGAACAAGAGATAAAAAAACTGGCCGCGAGGGCTCGCTGATTTAATTAATGATGAACCAAAAAGGGCTGCAACTTTTGACTGAAATTTGAGGCCCGAAGGCCAAAAACAAAGGTAAAAATAGGCCAAAAAGGGCCTTCTAAAACCTGGAAAGTTTGCGTTCCTTGTGCGAATGGCCGAGCATAATGCGCTCGTGTGGCCCTCGATCGTGCGTATATTGCTTCGTGTTCTCTCAGGTCATCTCCTCTGACCTGTGTGGGCCAGAGGAGGTCCTAACTCGTGGTCCTATGGGGTGTCTAAATGCGTTGGGGATTCTCCGGCCAAAACGCTGGCACACCAGGAGAACGCATTTGTAGAGGGGGGATCGCTCTCGGCCGGAGCTGAAGCAAAGACTGACTGGAAATTTTGAATTTCCAGTGAGCCGACCTCACGCCTGTTGCCGGTCACTTTGAAGCGAACGGGATTTCCAGACTTTTGGAAATCCCCTTTGTGAACGCAGACCCGACGTGGGCTGTTTGCACGCCTGGCCCATCGGAAGGAAGATTTATGGGGGGTCTAGAGTTATGACCCCTTTGTGTGATAAATTTCCAGAGCTGAATCTCCAGAAACTTTCCAGACCTTTTGGTTAACACGTAAAGGTAACCAAAGGGGAAAGTTTCTGATAAAAATATCAATTTCTATGAAATGAAAAACAAAATAATACGAAATAATGGCCTCTCGGGGCCCGTTATAAAAAAGTAAATATTAAGTGCTACTGTTACCGTAAAGTTTTGTAGATTTTGTGTTTAATATTTTTTAGGCGCTCCTTTATTCACAGGCCCCTTTCTCTTCTTTTTGGGTACGATTTTTCGGCCGAGAACAAGGGAGGCCGCTTTGTTAATCCCAGCGACAATTGCTCTCCCTCACTAGAGCTGGAAGCCCCTACCGGAAGAAACAGGAGGGCAATTGTTGCGCAAAGTTAGTGCGTACAAAGAGTTACCTAATTTTCTAGCTAATTAAAACTAAATATTAATAATCTACGTACTAAACTACCTAAGATCACTTGATTTCTCTTTATTTTAATAATTTGGGATACGGTTATGCCCCCTCCGAACCTATTGTCACCTCTAAAGTGTATACTAAGTCTTCCTCTGCAAGGCAAGTCTTTTCTGGGAGAGGGCCAACAGAAGCCCAAGAATGGATAGAAGAATGAATGGAAGTGTGAATGGGCGTAACAACTAGTGTTTGTTACGCCCAGTTACAAAGTTTACGTAAGGTCAGAATTAAAGAATTAAAATTTAACTTTACAAAACTATTTTGACCCATATCTTTCGCATTATTGGGAGTTAAAACACCGGGTTTGGATTTTCTGAACCAGGAAGAAATTGCCTTTCAGATAAGCCTAAGTTATATTTTCACCAAAAATCTTCAAAATTCATTAAATATTACCTAATTACTGCTAATTAGGCCTAACTAGCACATATTGGTGCCCCTGAACCCTACTTCATACACCTAGCTACGAATAGTTATATTTTAGTGGCCCATCTTCCAACATTTGACCGTGTAAGTCATCTTTTAACAGCATTTTCTGTTATAATTCACTACTTCTTAAGTGATAAGTTTAATAAACTTTCCTCTTTACTAGTATAAGTTCACTTTAGATGAAATTTTGAACCATTTTCAAACAACAGGAGGCCTGTCAAGGCCTGGGAAGAGTAACGACTCCTCCGTTAGTTGATCAGAGACTATGGTTGGGGCCTATTACTGACCCTGGAGTGGTAACGACCTCTCCGTTATTTGTTAATACCCTGATCAATCCTTATTAGCTCATATTCCACTAGGTTCCTATCCTATTCTGGCACTATTTATGCGGACTGTAACGCTATTTTTAACCTTATTTCCTGCACCTATATTCTACTGAGTTCCTATTCTCTTCTTTCGCTGTTCATTCGCGTCCTAACACTATTATTAACCTAGTTTCTTAACCACGCTAGAACCTATGTCCCTATTAGTAGATTTTCAGGTGATTTGAACCGGCTGGCAACTCTGATACTCACAAGATCAAAGATAATTACAACAATTGCTTGGACGTTCACATACTGCATTCTAAGTTCTGAGCAACAGATTTCAAAAGTCACAAACAATAACAGTTCCAATTCAGATCGCGATTCGTGGTTTTTATGAGTTTTCTTAACTTTCAGAGTTATACTTCATCCGTAACATTACAAATATTATTATCACGCAAAGCATTTAATACTTCTGCATGGACCGACAAACAGTTTTTGCGAAAACAATGTTGACAGCTCACTACAACAGCCTTCAAATCTATCTTTCCGTAAAGAGCGTGAGCTGCTTCCAATAAATAATTAATGTCAAGCTTGAAATTTCGACATGGTTCAAAGTAGGAATGGGCAGCGGTGCGGTTTTACCGCGATTACGGCGGCGGTAACCGCAGGGCTGCGGTATGCGGTAATGAAGGAAAACTGCGCGGTTAATGCGGTTACCGCCGATTCTGATAACCGCGGGGAAACCGCGGTTTTTATTAGATTTTTTGCTTGAAAAACGCAAACTTACTGGCTACTTCTGCTAGTGTGCTACCGTGGCAGACTTGATATGCATGCATACACTAGCAATTACAACATTGTTAGAGTTATTATTGCAGAGTCAAACACAGTCGTTGCACAGGATCATAGTTGTTAAACAATATTTTAATTTTTCTATTTCATTTATTATTTCAATCTTGTGCCCAGTCGGAAATTGTAAGTTGTGAAATGAATAAAGTAATCAAAACTTTCGCATTTAATTTAGTATTTTTAATTTAAATCCAAGAAATTTTTAAAACTAGTCCGCTTGAGTTCTAAGTACTTAACCGATCAAGTTAAACTATGTCGCAGTTTGATTTTAAAAAAATAGATCGGAAAATCTCTAAGAATGATTTCCCGGAACCAGAATTTGCTACATGTATATGTAAAGAAAATGCAGAAGAACCATGGGCAGGGAGCCACACCAAGCAAACGTCGGGGGACCTGCCGCCAGGGATACGGGCCGGTGCCCCTCGGCACAAGCGACCCGTCCACACCCAGAACCGTATCACCGAAATCACCGAACAAGGACCCGAACACCAGATAGAAGAAGCAGAATCATGGGCTATCATGGCTAGCAAGGGGCTAAAAACCTTAAAAGTGCCATTTCGCAGATGGAGGACTAAATATATACAGGTACAATTGTGGATTTTAACAGCCAATTCTACGTAAAAACCATTCTCTACACGATAGAATAATAAGTTTTATCAAATTACATCATTTTTAGCATTTTTCAAAAATTGCCCTATGTTTATGTGTTAAACTTTATGAAACCTGGCCAGTTGATGCAGCAATTTCAACGGCACATGAGATCTCAAAAAAGCTACTTAGATCGGGTTTTTTGGTTCATACTAACTAAAAAAGGGTTGAATTTTACACTGGACGTGTCAGAATTGCGATAGAACAATTTTTAAGACCTGTGAGGGGTGGGTTTATTTTCCCCCCATTCGGGTTTTTCCCCCCATTGGAGTGTTTTTCCCCCGCTACTTTTTGCGTTATACCGCTCTAACGGTACAACTTAGAGAAGTGCAAATAGGCTTAAAAGAAAGTTCTAAGTACGCCAAGTACGACGGTATATAAAGTTCTCCGATTTTAGGTCAAAATTATAGAAACATTTATCACAAAATGACCTTTTTTCGGCCTAATTTAGCTAACTTTTTGGGTCCAAAAATCGTTGGGGGGTTCGGGGGGGTAGCCAAAGGTTGGGGGAGGTTAGTCAAAAAATCTAGGGGGGGTAAAGTTGGTCAAACGTTTTGGGGAGGATACCCCGCAACCCCCCCCCCCCAGTTTCCCCACGGGGGGGGGGGGGGAGAAGGGAATCCCCCCAAAATTTTCGACCAACTTTACCCCCCAGATTTTTTGACTATCCCTCCCCCACTTTTGGTTACCCCCCCCCCAGCACTTTTTGGGGCCAAAAAGTTAGCTAAATTTTGCTAAAAAATGGTCATTTTTTGAAATTTTTTTCTCAAATTTTGGCTTAAAATTAGTTTAAAACGGTGTAAAAACGCCTGAAACGATAAAAACAAGCCTTGTTTTGACAAAAAAGCGTTAAAATACTGAAAATTTTGCGTTTTTAGGCCATTTTTTGAATTTTCTGAGGTCCGAATTTTGGGGGGGTTCGGGGGGGTACTACCCATTACATTTCGGGGTCGACCACCAAATTTTCGAAGTTTGCCCCCCCATTACCAAAATTTCCAGGGAAACTATGCCCCCCCCAAGAAAACTATGCTCTCCCCACCCCGTTTAGCAGTACATGTTGAAAACAGGTATTTTTATGTATTTTTACTGACAAAATCTGACAAAGACTTTTAAGAATGACCATTTTTTGGCAAAATTTAGCGAACTTTTTGGCCCCATAAAATGCTAGGTGGGTTCGGGCAACTTAAGGTGGTGATTACTTTTGGGCACATATTGTTATTTGGCGGTGTAAACCAAGATGAAATTTGATGAAACTTTCCGAAATAAGTTCTTTTAGCGTTCTAACACCCTCCGCGCAAACCCGATTCAAAAAATTGAGATTTCCGGTCAGAGTGGTTTTTCCCAATTTCTGAACGTTTAGCAGTTGCTATACAGTTATGACTATATTCATTCGAAAGATCTTATTTAGCTTCACATTTTTGCTTTTTAAAGCAAGTTTCTAGCTATTCTCTACCGTGAGGTATAGCCGATTTTCTTATTTTGGCTTAGAAAACTTGTCATTTTTGCAGAAATCAAATAATCCAACATTTCTTGAACTACGCAAGCCGTAAAATCAAACTAAGGGCGTCGATATGAAGGTCCCACCGGGGCGAATTATCCGATGGATGATCGTCTTCCAACAGCTATCCCGTAGGCTGCTATCATGAAAAATGTAGTTTTTGCAAAAACACGACCAATTTTTTCCAAAGATTGTGGAGCATTCACCATGCAAGTTGGAGGGCTGGCACTTAACAAATGAGTTCTGCATAAATACACCCAGGGACGTTTTTTTAGTTGCCCCGATTACTGCTTTCTAGCTAAATGTAATGAAGTGAGCAAGATCCAAGACACGATCTGCTCTAAACCTTTAAACTGTTGCTTAGTCTTCCAATTACACGGAAGGTCAGCACGTCTGTTCGTAATGAAACAGACTTAAGCACCAGATCTCTGACAGGTGGTGTTCCAAAATCAGAGATTCTCTGCAGCCAACCTTAGCAGGGGTCTTCGTCGGTGAGTTCGCTTGAGACTCCTGATGTGATTTCCAACTGAACAGCAAGAGGGGTCAGCACTTGCTTCCGCGGTGATTTCCAATTGAACAGCAAGAAGGGTCAGCACTTGCTTCCGTGAACAGCACTGGCTTTGGGTGAGTTCCTCACTGGATCTTCGGTTCTTGTGATTAGCAGCTGTACGGTAAACGCACCGTATTTGGAGGCTAACGCGCCTGTAGTTGCTTACAAATCGACTAGACGGTAAACGCACCGTGAGTGAAGGCAAACGCGCCTTTGTTGCTTGTAATAAGACTCGGTAACGAACAAACGGATAATTTAACGAAAACACTACAGTTACAATTAGTACAATTCTGTGCGTTCAAAGTAACAGTTACTACAATACTGACGGTTAGGTTACAGTACAATCAGATACAGTACAAGTTGACTGTACCAGAGTTGCCAGTTATTTCCCTTCCTAGGTTATTATTAATATTATTCCAATTTGGAATAATATTACAAACTTTGACTAAGTTTCTGGGACAAGGTCGATACTCTTAACGCCTTTTACACCCTTCTACTCTACTAACTCTTTCTACCGATTACTTAACTCAAGTTCCCTATATGCTGTGTGTTATCCTATATGCTCGTGCTTTGTTACTCTTTATACGTCCCCTTACAATAGGACTGTCAAACTAGTATCACAATAAACTACGTTACTAAGTATTAACCTAGGGACGGTCTTTGGGTGAGCCCCCGAAAGTCGGTCACCGCTTTCGCTCCGACACTCAGTTCAGGGATGCTATGTGCGATAGAATTTGGGAAAATCGAAACAGTTGGGAGATTGGGTAGTCCTTCCTTACTTATCTCTAATTAATGGAAAATTAACACAGTTATACAAAGTTCAAGGATTGGTGCTTCTTCGGTTTCTTCTGCTCTCAAGATACAATGAACTTCTGGCTGCTACCTAAGCTCAAGCCAGAGACAGAGGGGACTGAGCCCCGGAGGTGAAAAGATTGGACTGGATAGGGTTATACATTTTCTGATTCAGATTAGAGAGGGGGGTCTTTGAATGTTAAAGTTCACTCTGCAGTTTGCCCAATTGATGTCAAGCGCCGGCGGGATTCGTCTCTGATCTCGACCTTAGTTATGCTCTAAGTCCACAAGGTACCTACAGTGATTCGGCTCCACAAAAGTCTGACTGATAATCCAAATCTAGGATCTCTCCGGATCCAATAAGCAACCCAAAATACTGATTCTGACCAAAGTTCCTGGATTAAGCACTTCCACTGGCTGATCCAAGTCTGACTAGCTCACTGGCTCTGATTCCGAACTAGAGACGATCCGCGCACCTGAATCAAATGGGTTAAAACCCATTAGTACAAGGTCACGGTGCGGGAATCGAACCCAGCAACCATTACTCGTTCTTTTGCTTTCCTGGCCCAAAATGTGCATTTTGGGCCCCATTTGAAGTTGTGAAATGACGAAATGACACAAAACCATTGGATATTGCCTTTTTGACAAAATTAACTGTTCTCAGTAATTTCTTGTCACAAAACAGGCCTTCTTGGCCACTTTAGAGTACAACTTGTTGATTTTGGTTAAGCTTGAAGCGATTCTTTGCGCAGACAAAACGATTCGTAATGCTCTCACGTCTGGACCCAAATTAGGTCTTGATGACTTGCAACTGGACGAAACAATTCTTAAAAACTCACAGGTTCGCTTGAACAGATTAAATGACCGAACAAAACTTGTATTTCTGGCCTGGTTCTGGCCCAATTTCAGTGATTTGCCACGGAAAACAGGCTTGTTTCCCGTGGCCCGCTGCTAACCTTAAACCTGCACAAAACTTGACGTTTTTAACTGAATTTCTAATGTTGGAAAATGGTCAGATATTTGATGTTTACTACAATTAACTTAGCTACTGCCTACCTACCTATGTATATTAAATTACTGGAACCTACGTAATGCTAACTTAAGAATTAATACTGTCGATTATTTGATTTAGCATTCTATGGCTAATCAGTTTTCCTACCTGCACTAATAAAATAAATTAATATGCTGCTTTGTGGGTGAGTTTTTGCATATAATTAGTTTTAACTGTTTTCCTTACCAAAAATGCAAAAACTCACTCACTCACTGTCTCAGCAGCCATTTTACGCAGTCCCTACTTACCGACCTACCGACCTAGCCGAACTAAATAACTAACTACTTTCCACATAACTACCTAAGAAGCTCGGGGAACCGTACCGAACCGCTATTCGATCCGACGCTGGCAACCCTGGCAGCCAGCCGAGTGATAGACGCGCAATCTACCACCCTTTCACTTGAGCTTGTTTAAACTTGTGCAAAACTGGCATATAAATTTGAGGAATTTTGAAGAACACGAATTTGAATAAAAGTTACATATTCTTGTAGGGCTTGAAAAACTGAACATTTTTTGTGCTTACAGCACCAAAAAATATTAAGTAATTAATGAGAAAAACACAATTAAAGTTTGCTTCCACATATGCGTAACTTCTACATGCAGCGTATTAGCTCAATTGCACACGTGCTGGGTTGCCACATTGCTTTTGTATATAGGCTAGCTTGAACTAGTTCTAAACATAACCCGTGTAGCTCACTGGCTGAGTACCGGACCCCGCATCCGGAGGTCCTGAGATTGAATCTCAGCACGGGTCTATTTTTTTTTGCTTAGATTGGATTATTTTGTTGTGTTGCAAACCTGAACATTATAACCGGCATGACTTAAGCAATTAAAGCTGCAAACTCTAAACTAACAACTATTTTAAGCAAGATAATGGGCACCCTTGTTCCTAACTAAAGCTACGCAGAACAACATTTTTCTAACTAACAATACAGTAATACGACACGGCTACGATCACTTTCTAAAAATTATAACCAAATATAATTATGGTCCGCTAATCGGACATTTATTATGAGGTGTTTAACTGTGATAAATTTCTCATTATTTTATGCATTAGCTACATTCCTAACTCGGTTAGTGCTGGATTTCATGGTTGCGGCTCATCCGTCCCCTGATCGCAGGGCAACCTACACAGATGACCGGAAATCCGACAGATCTGCAGACCTAATACGGGGTCCCCGTGACCCTAGGCTGCAGAATCTGCCCTAACCGTCAAACAGAACAATATGTAGACAAAACTTCACACTATATTCACTCCGAAACTGGCAATTTCACGTCAAACACGCGTCTAGGTTATAACCGAAATAAATCCCTGATTAGTTGCGATTAGGGGCCAAATTGCTACTCAATTTGGCCCAGTTCCTACCTAATATCTGAGTAATTTCGCATTCATTCTGGCGTTTCCAAGACCCTTATCAGACAAAGGGAGTTTACATGGTATGCCCTCAATCACACTCACAATCACACAATTTTGGTTCAGAATTCACACTCGAAAAAGGGGCTAAACTTGGAACCTCATAATCCATAAGGAATTTACCCAAGAAGCCAACTACGTAAATTTAGGATCCACAGTCACACAATTATGGTTACAATCACACCAACAATTACACAAGCAACTGAATAGCATAATACGAATCCTAACACTTTCCTACCTAAAGCTACCTATTCTTTGTATGCATCTTTTGTCGTAGTTTGGGATTAACAGGTCTCCGTCTGGAGCCCAAAATTTGTAAGTTTGAAATGTTTACCGAGACTGGACATTTTGAAATTTTGACAATTTTCTTGGAAAGCTAAGCGAGTAAGAATTGCTCGGCAATTATTACTAAACAACAGTAATCAGTTCCGCTAAGGACAGCTTGATTAAGTTAACTTTGGGGAAGCCGGCCATTCCCCTCAAAAAGGCTGAATAATTAGTAATTAAAACAGTTTCTGGATTTTAATTCCTATTAGTTTTAGGTAGCCGACCTACACAAGTTACACTGCACAATTACAAACAATATTTTCAACTTCAGTAGCGCCTAACTTTATGAATACGGCCGGCAATTCCTAATTGCCGGCTGTGGGGAGAAACTGTTCCTATTGTAACTCAGACTTGACATGAGGTCATAGCCAAAGGACCTCCTAACACAACTCAGGGGTGGGACCCCACTCAAAATCCCGTCAATACTAAAGAAACCCCGAAAAATATGAAAAAGAAAAAATGACTGACCACGAGGGCTCGCTGATTGAAAAAGGTGAAAACTGGCCATGAGGGCTCGCTTGAACAAAAATGAAAAACTGGCCACGAGGGCTCGCTGAGTAAAAAGTTAAAAACTGGCCACGAGGGCTCGCTGATTTAATTTGTGATGAGCCAAAAAGGCTACAATTTTTGATTGAAATTAAAGGCCCGAAGGCCGAAAAACAAAAGTAAAAATAGGCCGAAAAAGGCCATCTAAAACCTAGAAAAAATGCGTTCCTCGTGCGAATGGCCGAGCATAATGCGCTCATATGGCCCTTAATTGTGTTGGCGTTTGCTTCGTGTTTACTCAGATCATCTCCTCTGACCTGTGACTCGTGGTCCTATGGGGGGTGAGAAGTGCGTTGGGGATTCTCCGGCCAAAACGCTGGCACACCAGGAGATGCACTTAGAGAGAGGGGGGATACACGGCCGCTCTCGGCCGGAGCTGAAGCAAAGACTGACTGGAAATTTTGAATTTCCAGTCAGCCTACCTCACGCCTGTTGCGGGTCTCTTTGAAGCGAACGGGATTTCCAGACTCTTCTGGAAATCCCCTTTGTGAGCACAGACCCGACGTGGGCTGTTTGCACGCCTGGCCCACCGGAATAGAGATTTATGGGGGTCTAGAATTATGACCCCTTTGTGTGATAAATTTCTAGAGCTGGATTTCCAGAAACTTTCCAGACTTTTTGGTTAACACATAAAGGTAACCAAAGGGGAAAGTTTCTGATAAAAATATCAATTTCTATGAAATGGAAAATAAAACAATAAGAAATAATGGCCTCTCGGGGCCCATTATAGAAAAGTAAATACTAACTACTATTATTGCTGTAAAATTTTGTAAAATTTGTGTTTTATATTTTTTAGGCGCTCCCTTATTCGCAGGCCCCTTTCTCTTCCTTTTAGATACAATTTTTCGGCCAGGAACAAGGGAGGCCGCTTTGTTAATCCCAGCGACAATTGCTCTCCCTCACTAGAGCTGGAAGTCCCTACCGTAAGGAACAGGAGGGCAATTGTTGCGCAAACTTGTGCATACAAAGAGTTACCTAATTTTCTAGCTAACTGAAACTAAATATTAATAATCTACGTACGAAACTACCTAAGATCACTTAATTTCTTTTTATTTTAATAATTTGGGAGAGGGTTATGCCCCCTCCGAACCTATTGTCACCTCTAAAATGTATACTAAGTCTGCCTCTGCAAGGCAAGTCTTTGCTTGGAGAGGGCCAACAGAAGCCCAAGAATGGATAGGAGAATGAAAGAAAGCGTGAATGGGCGTAACAACAAGTGTTTGTTACGCCCAATTACAAAGTTTACGTAAGGTCAAAATTAAAGAATCAAAATTTAAGTTTACAAAACTATTTTGACCCATATCTTTCGCATTATTGGGAGTTAAAAGACCGGGTTTGGATTTTTGGAACCAGGAAGAAATTGCCTTTCAGATAAGCCTAAGTTATATTTTCACCAAAAATCTTCAAAATTCATTAATTATTACCTAATTACTGCTAATTAGGCCTAACTAGCACATATTAGTGCCCCTGAACCCTACTTCATACACCTAGCTACGAATAATTATATTTTAGTGGCCCATCTTCCAACATATGACCGTGTAAGTCTTTTAACCGCATTTTCTGTTATAATTCACTGCTTCTTAAAGTGATAAGTTTGATAAACTTTCCTTTTTATTAGTATAAGTTCACTTTAGATGAAATTTTGAACCATTTTTAAACAACAGGAAGCCTGTCAAGGCCTGGGAAGAGTAACGACTCCTCCGTTAGTTGATCAGAGACTATGGTTGGGGCCTATTACTGACCCTGGAGTGGTAAAGACCTCTCCGTTATTTGTTAATACCCTGATCAATCCTTATTAGCTCATATTCCACTAGGTTCCTATCCTATTCTGGCACTATTTATGCGGACTGTAACACTATTTTTAACCTTATTTCCTGCACCTATTTCCTACTGAGTTCCTATTCTCTTCTTTCGCTGTTCATTCGCGTTGTAACACTATTATTAACCTTGTTTCTTAACCACGCTAGAACCTATGTCCCTATTAGTAAGTTTTCGGGTGATTTGAACCTGCTGGCAACTCTGATACTCACAAGATCACAAGATAATTACAAAGATTGCTTGGACGTTCACACACTGCATTCTAAGTTCTGGACAACAGATTTCAAAAGCGACCAACAATAACAATTCTAATTCCGCTCGCGATTCATAGTTTTATGAGTTTTCTTAAGTTTTGGAGTTTTAATTCATCCGTAACATTACAACCTCCACAAGTAAAAGGGTTAGGTTTTTGACTAGGGGGAAGAACCAAAAATAATAAAATTCCCCCAGATATCTTCCTTTTTTTTAGTTCGCCCCACTCCAGTTAGCATACGCTGGTTAGGAGTGGTGTCAGTATTGCGTGAAATTTGGCTGGTGAGGGGGACTGACACCGAATAATTGCTATTGCAATTAACCGAGGCGTTTGACAAGGCCGGCGATGTACCTATTGCTGCCTTTGCAATAAGTCCACCGCGGCTGCTCCACCCGAAAGTAGCCACCCCTTGGATCTCGGATAATTACCAGCAAGGGGGGAACAGTGTGCTATGTGCAGTACCAGCTGGTACCGGTTTTCCTGACCCAGCTGAGCCATATATGTTGGAGAAATTTTCGTGTTTGTGGCCAATGGATGCATAGGTTACCATTCTCACCTATGATTGACCTGTGTAGATGCGTCAGCAAGATCAATGTTTTAATAGCATGAGACAAATTAATCAGTATAAATTACTAGTCCAAATATTAATATTGACAGAAGACCCAGGGGGACCTTTTTCACCCCGCCAAGCCTAATGTGGCCTAATGTATCGAATATAGCTATGCCTCCATTACTCTTTCTTAGTATGCTTCTTTGTGTTTCAGTCGCAGAGAAATGACACATCACAAACATTGTGTAATCTTCCCTTCTTGTTCTAGTACAAGGATCTGGCAACATCCTTTCCAGATGTCAAATTCGTCTTTTGTACGATTCCACAAAGACGAGGGACCCCCCGACTAAGGACACTCCTTAGTCGGGCCAACAGTCAACTGTTGTTTCATGAGTTTCCGGACAATACCACGGTGCTGGATATCCACGATACAGTGGAGAATGTTCGGTACGTGCTTCCCCTGCTGCATTGGTTTAGCGTTGGTGATTGACTTAAACTATTTGCTGCTTTTGGCGCGCATGCAGGCGGATTCTGATAGCGACTTCATATTTGGATACGATAGATTGCTTTGTTTTAGGCACAATCTCAGGCTGCGCCCAGACGGAGTGCATTTAGCCTACTCTTCTGTCAGTGCTTGCCAGCACAGAATCGCCAGACTGACAGGAAACCTAGTGGCCAGCGCTCGTAGTAGGTATGCTGTGTCTAACTTTAGGGAGATCCCTAACCCGGATCATATCCCAACCACTTTCTTCAACCTCTATGGTGCTGTGTCACTAGGAAACTTTTGTTACACTCATCGTAGTTTGATGATTCAAACCGTAAGAGCCCACCAGCGGGACATGCACAGCCGCAGCGTTCCAACCAACAGCTGCTTTGGAATGCTGGTGCAGAAATCTCCTAATGTTGTTGGCTTCCCACAACCTCCCCCTTTAGCAACTTTTACCCCTGTAGCTTCAAACTCGGGGGCAAGACCTACCGCTTCTCTGAGGAATACTATGTATTCATGAAGGTCAGTATTTATGCTGATCCTCAGAGAGCGGAGGAGGTCTTTACCAAGCCCACTGCTGCTGCCATCAAGCAGTTTGGAAGTCAGGTGGCCCGAGAAAATCCTGGGCGCCAAGAGATATTTGGGCTGCCTTACGTTGGAACTACCTATATCTGGCTGTGAAGGAGAAGTTCCGCCAGAACCCTCACCTTCGTGACATTTTGTGTAATCGTCTCTTTAATAATGTTAGTTTTGTAGAATGCGCCAGAGACCAGTTTTGGGGATGTGGAAAATTTTTTCACGATTTCACATCCATTGATGAGATCTCTGGCAGACAAAATACTAATGAATAGGTAATATTTTGCTTAAAGTGCGAGAGGATCTAATCCTTGGTCGATAGGATATGAGCAATGGATCTTTAGCAGTGAATAGGTTGTCTTCAGTCTAAACAGTTACTTTCAAGCCACAAAATTCATATTCAATTCCCATTTATACACTAAATTTAGAAACTAATCGAAGCTGTATCGTATCTGCCCGCACTTGTTCTGTAGACTGTATACTGCAATGTGAAGACTATTGAAAAGCTATATTGAAAAACAAAAAACACAAAAAAAACCAGAAAACGCGAAAATAGCCAAAACAGAAGAAACTTCAAAGAAGGCTATTATTATTGCATTGTTATTGTATGGCAGTACATCTAACGAGACCCGCCGTGGTTTCACTGACAAATTAAACATACTTTAAAATTTCTTTTTGGTGGCTACATAGCGAGAACCATGAAAAGCTTTCACTTTCCTTCTGTGTTTCCTACTGTTTGCTTCTCATATGACGGCAGGATTAGGCCGGCGGGCTGAAATGCCGATCAGTTGAGGAGTGTACAGTGTGTACCCCATTTTTCTGACTTTTCAGCAATTCCAAAGATTAGTCATCTTTTCTTCAATTTTAGTCAAGCGTTTATATCTTTCTACTTTCCACTTTCCATGAACGAGTGAAAGCACATGTACTTTGTCTCTTGCTATAACATACAGAAATTATAACCCGTTGAGTTAGGTGACTGGGGCTGAGCTAAAACTCGGAAACCAACAGAGGTGACTCTGCCCTGTTGGCAGCGGAAGGCGACCGCTACCGAGCGGCTCTGCAGGTGGCGGATAGCAGAAATTAGGGATGTTTGTCCGGAAAAAATGCTTTTTTTTCGTTTGTTTTATCAGTCATTAGGAAACAGAGCATTTAAGCTATACTAATTCAAAGTTTAAATTAAATACACTCAATAGTTAAATATAATTTATACAGAATATGCATAAGTGCTTAATACATTTCAGTGTTTATGGTATTGCGTTAAAGAATTTATAAAACTGTGTATTAAATGCCAAAATAACAATGTATCTCTAAGATTTTAAGGCACCCACCCTTACATGTTTCGCACAAGCATAACTTTTGTCCGTGTTCCGCTTTTATTCCAAATCAAGTTTTCAGAGATTTTTCGTATTGCTACCTACCACATTCATTGGGAGAATTTTTCACAGTTAAATACATGTCCAACTGAACAATGAAAAAAGACGAATTTTCTAGAAAATGCTTAGTACGAATACGGAATACTTAATGCTTAATACGAAATATTTTGCGTTTTGTACGTGATAGGAAAGAAGTGGAAAAACAAACGGACCAATTTTTTAAGCATTTTTTCCAACTCATCCCNAANTAAAATGNCGGACNAAANGCCAGTTAAAAGACCGAGANCNANGCTNGCCTCCANAAANTGGCTTGAGCTTAATTTTATAAAGGCTTATT
>JASAND010020791.1:0-75565 GCA_030248195.1 Trissonchulus latispiculum | reverse complement strand
AAGGAGTTCTGCGTGTAGTACTGTAGAAATAAGATGGGAGAAGATGGAGGGATATGCGCAGTTAGCGGTAACGATTACGATTATACCACAAATAAAATTTAAAGCACCTGTGTTTCCCGAAGCACTTAAGTAAATTATAAGCCACAATGTGATATCGCATAAATGTTTAAGGTACCTTTACCTTTTTTGATGCCTTACGTGATGATTGCTTAAGCTACTGAAATAACTAAAATGTGTGCCAACAACAAATAAACAAACAAAAACAAAACAAAACAGGATATGGGATAGATGGGCTTATTTAAACTAATACAGAAAGAAATTAATTACTGGTTCTATACATATATACTGATCAATTTGATAGATTAATCAGAGTCTTTCGGCCCTAATCCCTTAGACTCTGACCATGAAAAAAGTAAGAGGTCGAATTGGTTTTACAATTAGCGGGAAAAGTGTAGGACGCCGTATGATGTTTTTACCAGTGGGCCAGAGGTGGACTAGGACCAGAATGATACATCGTCAGAGGGATCCAGTTAACTAATTAAAATTTTAATAGTAATAAGGTATAAGATCACGAAGTAACTGGTTAGGCCAGCCTCTATGAGACCTGAATCATCCTGATCTTAGTCCATAGAAATTTATGAATAGAGAATTAGGGAAAAGTGCAGGACGGTAGTGAATGGCCGGCAAAGCCGGGTTTACATTGGCCGGCGAAGCCGGGATTTCATAGGGAAAGGTGCAGGACGGTAGTGAATGGCCGGCAGAGCCGGGCTTACATGGGCCGGCAAAGCCGGGTTTTCATGGCCGGCAGAGCCGGGTTTTCATGGCCGGCAAAGCCGGGATTTCATTGGCCGGCAAAGCCGGGTTTTCAACAGGAGAGCCAGGTAATAAAACCTAGCAAGGAGTTCTGCGTGTACAGTCCTGGCCAGAAATAGTGTACCCATTTTCGCGAATATTCGCAATTTCGCGAACGCCATTCGCAGGCTAAGCATATTAAATTTCTGCGAATGCGTGCGAATGGCCTTTGGAAAATGCCTTCGCGAATAAAACTTAATGTTAAGGCTTCCAACTGTGAAGCCAATGTGCGTAGATAGCGTCAACTGCTTCTTTAGCAAAGGCTAGTGGCCTTCAAATTGGCCTTGTTTGCAACAGGCGCGCGAATGAAGTGCGAAGGGTCACAAAGGTCAGCCTTCGCGAATGGCTTTAATTTAATACCTCTAAGCAGGTGGGAAGGCTATTCGCATTCGCGAAGGGAAGGTACACTATTTCTGGCCAGGACTGTAGTACTGTAGAAATAAGATGTTCAAACTGATTGGGTACCTCTATTCTTTTTTCAGAGGACAGAAAACCGGACTTGGATGGATTGCTGAACATATGTAAGCTTAAATTTCTGTAAAATGTTTTGGTAACAGTTGTTAGTATGAGATTTGATCCTTTACATTTTGTGACTACTATATATACAACCTTTTCTCAGCTGATGTGTAGTGGTCTGTTAAGATTCTGGCTTTATTAGCGCAAGATTTTTCCACTAAAGGAATTTCGTGAAGCCATTTAATGTTTTTGGCATTATGTTTTTTCAGTCTGCGTCCATTTAAAACGGAGCCTGACGAAGACAAAACCTCCTCAGGCGGTTTTGGCGTCGGGGAAAATGGTTTCGACATTGCGGCGATGCTGAAGCAGATTCGGGCCAATGCCCATCCGGGTGGCGGGCCGGGTCTGGGCGCCACACCGCCCCAGACTAGCGGTCTGGCTTCTGGCGCCGGTGGGTCTGCTGGGAAGTCTAGCTCAGCCCTGGTGGATGAATCACCTGGTGAACCATTGAATTGCATACTAAAAATATTAATTTCTTCAATATAGTGGATTGAATTGTGCTTATCTTCGTACGTAGGCAACAGAATTTCAGCTATTTTCTAGCGGCATAGAATGAACTTTATTCGATCACATATGTATATACTTTCTTCGGTGAATTTTACGTTAAAAATAATCGAAATCTAGAAATATATAATAGAAGTAAAGTGTGAGTTTTTGTATGTCTTATTTAGTCCAGTGTTAGTCGGTAAAATAGCACAATCATGAAGTTTAGTCTAAGCTGAAGCCAACGACTAAACGTTTTCGTGGCCACCTCGTATAATGCGCCCGCAATGAATTTTTGAAAAATTCCCTATTTTAGATGGTTTTTGTCAAGTTGTGTGTGCCGTACTGATTGGCAACAGACAGTTTATCAGCTCATGATTCGCCTATGACTCTAGGTGCCATTATTGGGCTAATTTTTAAAGAATTCAAGGAGGATCGAATTTTTGAGTCAAGTTAAATGACGTGACAAAAATGAAATATTTACTCTCTCTTTAAATTGTAGCGGAAGTGTTGTAATTATAGCGAATTACCAACGACTTGCTACTGGAACTGCGCCCAACGGATAAACGCGCCTGGCCGATCAAGAGCCAGTCCGGGGTAGCCTCGCCAGTAACAGATGTTACACGTACAAACTAACCTAGCTATTCCTAAATAGAGCCCTAGCAACACAAATATATGCGGTTTAATAATGGCGCGTAGGCCGAAATGACACAGTTATAAATGATATAAAGTACACAATACGAGAATAGCAAGTATAACATAAATATACGTAGCTAATACAAGGCCGTACTGGCTGTTACATATACGTACACAAGAAACAATACCTTACACAGGAGCCGGGAGAGCGCGGAAATACAGGTGGGGTGGGGGACCCAACTGTGTTGACAAGGGAGCCCAGAGGCGAATGCACACAACAAATACTACAAGAGGGGAGAAACAGCCAAACTAGACAAAGGAAACCCAACACTGAGTTGGGAAGGGAGAGAAATATTTGAGACCCCCCAGGAGGCGGGGCTTAGGTAAACCCTCCCAACCAATAGCAGTGTAACACATACATGTAAAATGGGGAACTCCCAATAGCATAACAGACCCAGCCCAACCCAACCTTCCCCGACCAACTAGTGCATATGTGGCAACAAGCCGGCACATAGCTAGGCGAAAGAAGAAGTGTTGAGCGTTACACACACACATATACATAATATACACCTATATCCACTACAAAATCAAACATGACTGACCTTGACCGAAGGAGGTGGACTTTTCCGCGACTTTTAAAATGTAAAGGATCAAATCTCGTACTAAAAAACTGTTACCAAAACATTTTACAGAAATTTAAGCTTACATTGTTCAGCAATCCATCCAAGTCTGGTTTTCTGTCCTCTGAAAAAAGAATAGAGGTAACCAGTATGAACTACATTTTAGTTCTACAGTTCTACACACAGAACTCCTTGCTAGGTTTTATGTGGACATTACATAGCAAACGTTTTAATTTTTCCGCTTTACAAATAGACTGAAAATTACAAAAAATTTAGATTTAATAAAATAAATTTTCGACATTTTCAAAAATCTACCAACCTTCTTCTTCATCATCAATCATCATCCCAGTGATTGTCGCCAGCTCTTTTTCCCGAATCTCCAAATTTGTTCTTCTTTTTCTGGCGGGCCTGAATCCGCTTGAAAAGTTGTTTCTGAATCGGCGGGAGATTGGCCGGAAGACTGTCCGTGTTTTCATCGCCACTGCTGCTTTCTAAAAAAAATAAACCATAAAAAATCGGCAACAACAAAAATGCTACTTGATACCGAAGTATCTTGTATATCCCTCAACTACAATCTAAATGTGAAGCCAAACTGTCAGTGTATTGCGCGATCATTTGATTTTTGGGAAATATTAAAAATCAAAAAACAACGCGTTGATTTTTGTTTTTTTGTGTTTTGTTCTCACTGTAAAAACAAAAAACAACAGCTTGTTCTTTGTTTTTTGTTTTTCCAGCAAATAAACAAAAAGCAAAAATCAAATCAAAAATCAAACTTTTTCCAAAGTCACCCGTCATTGCTTTGAACTTCTCTTCAAAATCAAAAATCAAGAAACAAGCGTTTGATTTTTGTTTTAGATTTTAAAACAAAAATCAAAAATCAAGAAACAAGCGTTTGATTTTTGATATCAAAACAAAATCAAAAATCAAGAAACAAGCGTTTGATTTTTGATATCAAAACAAAAATCAAAAATCAAGAAACAAGCGTTTGATTTTTGTTTTAGATTTCAAAACAAAAATCAAAAAACAAGAAACAAGCGTTTGAATTTTGATTTTTGTTTTTTGTTTCTCAAAACTAAAATCAAGATTCCGAAGATCGACTAATTTCAGCTATATACTCACTTGCGGTAGGTAAGTATGTAAGTAAGTAAGTACCGTGCTGCGGTTACTGGCACGAAACGCACCACAGTCACTCTCAAGGCAACTAACTACACTTCATACCAACCGAATGCAGCCGACCCCGCTTCACAAGACTATGTCGTCTGCTCGTTAGACGCGTAGGGAGAAAAGCACGGCTGCAGAAAAGACAGGGAAGGTTCAACGAGCGATCAGATAGAACAGTGGGAAATACGGACTGCAATAGAGGTATCCAAAAATTGCATAATAATACTCCTAAATCTTAATTAATATGTATTTAAAAGTTTTCACGCTATTTGTATGTAACATTAGGCACAGGCAGTGTTTTACAACGGCGGGTTGAACCGGCCGGCGGCCTGCAGCTGAAAATTATCACCGGCCGGCCGGCCGTTGGCCAGTGTTGGCCGGCGCTTCACATGGTCAAGTCTCATTTCAAGTCTCGTCTCAATTCGAAGTTTTCATCCAGAATTTAAATTACGTTGAAACTGCATTAACCAAAATCAGGTAATTAATTAAATACGTTGTTACATTTGAGGTGAGTAGCTTAAATTAGTGCATCTGCGAAATCTTGATTTTAGTTTTGAAAAACAAAAAACAAAAATCAAAACTCAAGCGCTTGTTTTTTGTTTTTAGATTTTTGTTTTTAAATCAAAAGACAAAAATCAAACGCTTGTTTCTTGATTTTTGATTTTTGTTTTGATATCAAAAATCAAAAATCAAACGCTTGTTTCTTGATTTTTGTTTTGAAATCTAAAACAAAAATCAAACGCTTGTTTCTTGATTTTTGATTTTGAAGAGATCAAAGCAATGACGGGTGACTTTGGAAAAAGTTTGATTTTTGATTTTTGTTTATTTGCTGGAAAAACAAAAAACAAAGGACAAGCTGTTGTTTTTTGTTTTTACAGTGAGAACAATAAACAAAAAACAATCAACGCGTTGTTTTTTGATTTTTAATATATCCCACAATCAAATGATCGCACAATACACTGACACCAAACACATGAGCAACTCTTACTCGAGTATGCCCCTGGCCTTCCCACACAAAATACAAAACATGGTAGTGATTTAGAGACATTTTCCACTGCAATAAAAATCCCCCAACGCAAGTTCCTGCAAAGGGTTGTGCTAAGTACGAAAAAGGGGGGCCGGGGCCGGCCCCCGGCCCCCCTAATTGGGGGGCCGGGGCCGGCCCCCGGCCCCCCTAATTGGGGGGCCGGGCCGTGGGCCGGGCCGCTTCATTTGGGGGCCGGCCCCGGGGGCCGGCCCCCGCACCGGCCCCCGGGGCCGTGATCGACACCGGCCCCCGGGGCCGAGTTCACCACCGGCCCCCGCGGCCCCAATGCCAGAAAAATTTTCCTTATCAATATAATGATTTGAAAACAGTCATTTTTTGCATAGTTTTATCCTACGTCGCAAGTTTGCGTTATTTTCTTGGCTCTGGAAAAATAAATGACTCCAATATGTTGTTTTCACACTACATATCCAAGTTAACCCATCCTGCCAGTGCAGTGGCACATGAACTAGATTAGAGTAGAAAGAAATTATAGAAGTCAGAATAAACAAACTGGAATGTACTCCCTGCCGGAGTCGTTTTGTCACTATGCTAAGGTGACTCACCTAAGCTAACTTTTCACAGAAAAGGATCGTTAGTTTGCCAATTTCGTTATTTTCAATTGAATGGATAGACGTGTTGTAAAAATGATTGTTTTAGTATAAAATAATGAGGTGATTAAGCTAATTACTGCTGCTAACTAACACAGAATTAACAAGGAAATTTTAAATATTTTATGCGAAACCTATCATGTTGCATAATATTATTCGAAAGCTGTTGACGTAGTGGATTCAGTGGTAAAGGAACTAAGCCGATCAATTCAAATATCTATAATAGCTATTACGGAAAAATTACTTTTTTCCGCTAAACCATCGGACAGCTTAACTAATTGAATTAATTTGTACATCATTAAGTTCGCCTCGTCAAGAGCTTTCGAATTATATACAACACGACGGGGTTTTCTTAAAATATGGCAACTTTCCATGTTAATTTCTAATGTTAAGTAACAGCTAGAATTAGCATAATTATATACTACATTATCTTGTATCAAAATAGTCGTCTTTGCGTGTGCAATCCATTGCAATTTAAAATTATGAGATTGGGTAAATAGCGGACTTTTTCTGTGAAAAGATCGCTTAAAAAGCTACAAAACTTCCTATAGCTTCCACAAAAACTTCTAAGAGTGAAGGATAGAGTCAGGGAATATAGAAATTGATCTTAACATAGAGCATACATTCCATGCATCTTGATAGATAAGATCTGAGTTCCGATTACTACTTTGTTTCGACAATAATTTTTCCAAAGTAAGTATTTCAATCCAAGAAGCTACTAATATAAGATGAAATCTGATAGTTTGCCAAAAACTAAAATTAAATAATAGCTACCAGCACCTTTATTTACTACATTAGCATTGGAAAAATTCATACTTTCCACATGAAATCGAAATGGGGGCCGGTTTGGGGGCCGTGACCGACACCGGCCCCCGGGGCCGTGTTGGGCCCGGCCCCCTGATTTGGGGGGCCGGGCCGTGGGCCGGCCCCCGAAAATAAAATGGGAGCCGGGCCGTTTGGGGGGCCGGCCCCACCACCGGCCCCCCGCACAACCCTACCTGCAATACAACAACCTAAACTATGTATACAATACATCGGACACATATTCCACATAGCTTGCGACGCGTGAACTATTGCATTTGAGGTAGGCAAAAACAAAATTTGCTTTAAAATAGTTTTTCACAAAAACTTACCAGAAGTAGACTCGGAAGAGTCGCCCTCCTGGTCATTAGTGTTTGAGGCCGGCCGGCGGCCGGCCGCCGGCCGACGACTTTTGCTCGCCGGCCGGCCGCCGGCTACCGGCCGGCCGGCGGCCGGTGAGGCCGGCCAGCTAGCGGCCGGCCGGCTAACGGCCGACCGGCCGGCCGGCCGGCCGCCGGCTGGGATACAAATCTCCAATCAGAAATTTACAAAATAGAGAAACTAACCGTAAAATGAACTCCAAATCTAGTTATCTAGTTATCTAGCTAATTTTCTATGCTATGCTGTGCTATTTTGCCTAAGATAACATTCGAAAATAAATATCTTACAAGTTATACTACTGCACTGCAAATTGCTTTAGGCCGGCAGCCGTCCGGCCGGCCGGCTACCGGCCGGCCTACGGGCTCACCGGCCGCCGGCCGGCCGGCTCACCGGCCGGCCGGCCGATGGGCTCGGCCGGGCCGGCCGGCGATCGGCCGGCCGGTGAAACCCCGGCCGGCCTCAAACACTACTGGTCATCATCATCATCATCATCCGCATCGCCAGTGCTCTTTTTTCGTTCCCCGGATTTTCCCTGTTTCGCCGCAGGAACTGCGGCATCGCTCCCACCTGGAGTCGTCACGTGACCACCACCTGCGGCGGCAGCGGCCGCAGCTGCAGCCACCTGTTGCTCCTTCTCAGCCTGAGCCTGGAGAAAGTTCTGCATCTGGTGAATCATCTTCAGCATATTCTGCATCGTCTCTGCCCTGCAAACATACAAACACTCTTAGTCACAAAATTATAAATTACGTGCAATAGAAGCAGAGCTTGCATGCATGCAAATAAATAAGCATAATTTTCGAAACTTTCTGCCACTAACAATTATATTATAAACACTAACAGAACAAGTGACCACAAATAATGAAGTAAAGGCGGATCGATAAAATGACACATAATTATTCATAATCATAAAGGAATAATGAGAAAACTGTTTGCAATAGACACGCTCTGAAATGTTGGCACCATTTTCCTATTTTAGGGCCTAGTTTAAAGACAGTAGAAAACAGGACTTCTAATGTACTGAGATGTTAGAAGAGGAGTACAATAAAAACCAAAAGAAGACCCCCTTTCTAGTGACGTAATGTTGATTGTTTCTTAAACATTTTCATAAATGCAAATTCTTTTTTACGGAAAAAGACTACGTACATTCAATGGCTGTAGTAACTGTTTCTGCAACTGTTTCTGAAACAGTATTTTAAATTTACAAACTACACCCACATTCCAAATTAAAATGTTCAATTTTTCAAAATGCGTCAATTTCTGCACGTGACTCGTCTATTATAACCATAGGATAACGTGGGGGGAATGGGGGGGGGTGCAGACCCCCCAGACCGAAAAAATGGGTAGACCCCCTCAGCGAAAAGGAAAATAGGGCAGACCCTCTCATCCAGAAAGAAATAAAGGGTAGACCAATCAGCGATTTTCACTGAAAATTGGTAATTTTTTAGCAAATTTTAGCAATTTTTTCAAACAATTCTTAAAAATCGCTAAAAATCGCCTTTTTTGCTAATTTTGGTCAAAAACATTAAAAAAACTCGGAATTTTTGCTAATTTCGGGGCAGATCCCCTTAAAATTTTGGATTTTTTCAGGGGTAGACCCCTCGCCGAGGTCGGGGTAGAACCCTGCAGAATCGGACCCGTGTTAATGCATGATTATATATATCGTTCTAAACCTTTTCCTATAATTATAACCCGGCAATTCTTTACAGTTGAAGAACTTAGGCCGCGCCTCGTTGCCCAGAAGCTTATTGAGTTGGATCAAGTATACAAGCTCCCCCGCCTCGTTTTGGGGAGGATGCTAACTTTAACAAAACTGGATCCATTTATCTGAAACCGTGTGTGGCCATTTTCCAACACCCATCTGACTGATTTGGTAGTTGGTTAGGTAGTAATAGTTTTACAATTTTAGATTTTTAAGTTTTCCAAAGGAAGATTAAGGGGAACCAAAAAATTAAAAATTGTAAAATTTTACATATATCAACCAGACATGTATTGGAATGCAACCACACAAAGGCCGGCCTAAATTGTCAACTTCTGCGGGAAGTAAAGCGCAGGAATTTCTTTAGTTTTTTTGCGATTTGCGTCAAACTTGCGTTTCACTAAATTTGATTAAATTCTGAGCTACTTGTAAGGAATGGCTAAGTCAGTCTGCCAAAAACGAGTACGGGAGTATAAAAGTAGTAATGGCCGAGGAAATCAGTTCATTCAAAATTACTGCTGAGACCAAGCTTGTCATATTTGGCCTCAATCAAAAATGCACACTTTAACAATGCCTGTTAGAGTTTATTCCTAAGCTCGAGATTTGGTCAAAAATTATTTTTGCAAAATCTGCGATTTTGTTTTGAACATCTATTTTTGGGGAACTACTCATTAGATTTGAACGAATTTTGGCAAAACGACAATTCGCACTACTGCGGAGGTAAATGTTTCTTAACTTCTTCAGTTGCTAGAAAAAATGCAAAGTTGCAAAATTTTTGAGTCGCCACATATTTTTCGGATTTTCTGGAGCATTAACAGCTGCTGCGCCAAATCAAAATCTAATGTCCCTCGGCCCACACGTCCATGAAGGAAGATGAATTAGTTTAGATTCGTTGAATTCGATGAATTAGTTTAGATTTAGATTAGTTTAGAAGATGAATTCAGACACACGTAGTTTAAACAAGTAGGCCCCAAAAGGGGCAATATTCCTTTGCAGACCTGTTATTAATCAACAACAAATGAATTAAGCTAGAGTTAAGTTAAGTCGCAAGCGACATCACTTGCTGATTGCTTTCGATTTCACTTACGTAGTTTTCGAATTCGAATTATTACTATTGCTCTTCATAATATTCCATATAATGACTTACAATCACCTAATCCCCTCATTAATCGATCACTTCAGTGAACTCTATTTAGGTACGGCTTGAGCATAGACCCCTCACAAAAGTGACCACTTTCAAAGTGTAGTATACTAACACTGGCATCTTGAACAAAACGTCTTATTCTAATTTTCCAGTTTAGTGCCCATCTATAACAGCGTTCTTGTTTTTGTTATTCCTATTTTCAACCTCCTTCGCTGAACTTCAGCTGCTAAAATTTGGCGATTGTAGGCCTAAGCCCCACATCTCGTTGGCGAATGGTGGGCCTAAGTCAAGCCAGGTGCAAACTTACGTAACTACCTATGGTGGTGTTCAAAAACATGCAACCGTTCAGGTTGCTGACAGCCGAAGACTGCGCGAAGGCAGTTTGTGCGACTCCTTAAATAGTGGTTGCAAAACCTAATTTGCATAATGTCACACAAAAAACCCGGCCCTAAGTTAGCCCTATGTTGAAGATAGGGTTTCTGAATAGAGAAGTGACTCACCCTACAATGAACATACTAATTTCCTTTTTATACATTCCTGCTCTAGCAAAAAATTACAAATAACTAAGGCTTGTTGGTCACACTGTTAGCTATTATGTACTCTTGCTAATATATTTGTCTCGCATTGAAATTGGTAACACCAAGAGTACATAATGATAAGAGTATGACAAGCGTCACACTCTATGCAGTGAAGGCCAAAAATGCTATGCGCGCTATCGGCTGACCCCCCGCGAATTGACCCCCTCTCACACCGCCCCTATATGGGAACGTGGTCCAAACGGGGGTCGCTCACTGCTTTGCATAATTACACGTTGAAATTAATAGTGGCCCAATTTGGGGAGGGGGTTTAAGCATGTATGTTTAACACTTGAATGTAAAAAACATGCTAAGCGAATGAATGACCCCCGTTTGGGACTATGTACCCACAGAGTTGGAAGCGGGTACCTTTTTGGCGACCCGCCCCGCCCCGCTACCCGCAAGCTGGTACCCGCCCCGCCCCGCGGCCCGCAGCCAACTGATACCAGCAAGATACCCGCAAAATTTTTCGAAAGCTATATGATTACTATGCCATTAAATTTATTAAAAAATGCCAATAGTGTAAAATAAACTTTTATTTAATTAAACCTTCTAACCCACATATATACTTTACCTAACAGTGTTGAGTTGTGTTCCCGAAATATGAAAATTCACCTAAATTACTGAAGTTTTCAAACCAAAACGTTTTCAAAAAGTTTAAAAATTTAAACTAATATACATTTAATTAGGGATGCACCAGGGCTTGGGATGGAGACTGATGCCAACCTCGGTGGTTAAGCACCGGTGCCTTCTGGGAAAAAACATTTGTAATTTTTTCACAATTTTTAGCCAAAATTTTGGAATTTTTAAAGTCAAAATTAAGTTAAACTGGTACAGATCGTTCATTATAATTCTCATCAGTTAGAATGGAAACAATAATAGTAATTTTGCCTATACTTGAATTAATACCAAAATCGAAATTTTTAAGAACATTCTCCTACCTAGACTTCCAATTTTCAGGCCCCGGCCTTGGACCCGACCACGGTGCATCTCGACGAAAAATTAATGTTGGACTCATGTAGTTTCGAAAGAAGACCGATATTACAAAGTTAAGGACTATTTTATTGAATCAAACGCATCTTCCAGAAATTAAAAATGCTCAAGGTTTTGAATTTGCTGAAAATTATGTATATATTGTTCTGCTATCGAAAGCGCATTTGGCCGGGTAGAGGACAGAGGCCCTTGGATACGTTTAGCGACGTTAAAATTCCACTATTTTCACCAATTTTTCTAAATTATAACTCCAAATAGCGATTTTGAATAAAAATAGCATTGCTTATGCTTAGACGTTTTAGTAAGAAGATCAGGCGAAGCCGGATAATCGTCAGAAATGTGAGTCTGGAAACTTTCTTTCTTTGAGCAATTTTCATGCCCCGTGTAGCCGAATTTTTTACCGATTGTAAGAGCAATTTTGATAACCCTTCTGGAGGAATTTGCAGAAAGGATGGGAAATTCTTCCTTGTCTGTGAATGTATACATGTAAAACCTCCAAGACTGAATTAGAAAAGAGGAGTTTAACGATTGAGCTTTGCGGATGTTTGCGGATTTCGGACTGATTCCTAAAATTGACCACGAGCTATTATATACGTTCTGAATAATAAAAACAAAGCGAAATTATATATAAGTTCCCCAGCTAAAATACTGTTTGTTACTACCTAACGGATTATGATAATAGTTTAGTCATCAGGATTTTTCTAGAATACCTACCTATATAATATTAGTTTGTCAAATTTTTTGAGCAAACATTCCCAGTTTCGAACAATGGTTGACCTTATGTACCATTCACTAAAGGAACACAATCAAGGCATTTAAACTTTGCAAAAACGGCACGAACAGCAGTCTGTATGCTGAGCTATTTAGTACGTCTGCTTACTGAAAGCGAGAAATACAAGTAGAAAGCTCTACAAAAAAATACTTATGATTACTTTTCTGGATATAACCTAATAGAACAAGTTTAGTCAAACGCCCATTTTAACTGAGATTAGTAATCGTGAAGAAGGACACTCAGTGAAAATGAGCGATTTTTTAAATCACCAAACACGAAACCTATTTTTTCGATCATTTTTCAATGAAATTCCCTGAATTTTAGTGACTACATCAACAAGAGATACCCGCAACTACCCGCGCGGGTAGCCTGTGGGTAGCAAAATTTCTATTACCCGCGGGTACCCGCTACCCGCTTCCAACTTTGTGTACCCATATAGTTGCGGTGTGAGAGAGGGTCAATTCGTGGGGTCAACCGATAGCGCGCATAGCATAGTTTTGGCCTTCACTGCATAGGGTGTTAGGCTTGTCAGATCTTTTGCGCTCTCCCCCCCCCCCCAGCCCTAACTTTTGATTTTTTTGACCAACGACTTTGAAATTTGGTGTGGGTGCATACTGGAGACTAGTGAATTCAAAAATTCAAAAATTTAAAAATTTTTTAAAAAATTTTAAATTTTTGTTTGGTAAGGGGGGACCAAGGGGAACCAAAATTTTTGAAAAAATTTTGCTGAAAACATGCATACAGGTGTTTTCTGGGGCGCTGAGCACGAATCTGAAATCCGTTTTTCGATTCAGGTTTTTATCTCAGTATAAGCTAAAGTTGTAAGCTTATACTGGGCTAACGCAAAGCTGAATCGAAAAACGGATTTCAGATTCGTGCTCAGCGCCCAGAAAACCCCGGCCCATGTCAAGATAAAAGTCACTTTTTGATGCGTTCTGATCTACTAATTGTTTTTCTTGGAGCTTTTATTTTCATGGGGGTTCTTGGGGTTCTGGGGTTCTTAATTTTTTGTAGAGATTAGATCTATAACTATGTGTAGTTTCATTTTTTGATGGGGGTTCTTAACTTTTTGATGAGATTTGATCCGTAACTACATAAATTTTGTTTCAAATTTTTGATGGGGGTTCTCGGGGTTCTGGGGGTTCTAAATTTTTTTCAGGAGATTTGATCCTCTTCTATCTAGTTTTAAGTGCTTGCTGGAGGTTCTGAGGGTTAGAGAGTGCGGGGATTTTGAAAAGTGGGTTCATTGCCTGAACGTATAGCTATTGCGATCTTGTTCATCTTGTCGTCAGCATCCGATTGACACCCATATTGTGCACATTGAATGTTATTTCCACAAACTTTTTAAATTTTTCAGTCTAAATTTGTGAGAGAAGCCAGGAGGACCCCCCCCCCCCCCAGTACACCCCAGTTATATGCCACATATTTGATGACTGAGATACAAATAAACACAATATAAACATATCGTGACGTAAAGTTTCAGATCGAATAGATCCGCAACGTAGTCTCGTAGCATAGTCATCGAGTGCTGGATACAAACGCATGAAAAAAATTGAGAACCTCCTTTTTTTCTGATGGGGGTTCTGGGGGTTCTAACTTTTATCTTGACATGGGCCAAAACCCCTGTATGCATGTTTTCAGCAAAATTTTTTTCAAAAAATTTTTTGGTTCCCCTTGGTCCCCCCTTACCAAACAAAAATTTAAAATTTTCTAAAAATTTTAAAAATTTTGAATTCACCAGCCTCCAGTATGCACCCACACCAATTTTCAAAGTTATTGGTCAAAAAAATCAAAAGTTAGGGCTGCGGGGGGAAAAGCGCAAAAGATCCGGCTTGTCATACTCTTATCATTATGTACTCTTGGTAACACATAAAGAAAGAAAACTAGTAAAGCACACTTTCTCTATCTAGAAAGCATCAACGGAGGAAAAAGATCAGAATCAAGACGATTGATGAAACAAAAAGGATAGCGCAGAAACGTGAGCTTCAACATGGAAAATCTATGTTATTCAAAATTATGTTTCCAGTGTTTCACGAAAACTCCCAAGAAATTATCACAGAGAAATTCAGCGTAATAAGAAGGAATAAAAGACCTCGATAATTGGAACACTCAATGACTCGATTTTAACCGACATTTAATTTGCCATTTTCTTGTACTGTCTTGTTCGTTTCACCGTTCATGAATGAAATGGTGAAATTAGTTTCGTAAAGCTCCTTTCTTCCATTGGAGCATGCCGATATTATATGCAACTAATGAAGAACTGATCAGGTATTAATATTTTCAACATTAATTATTTATGCTTAAATTATGAATTTTAGACATTGTTATTTCCAAAGTCTTTTCCTTTTCATAATGACAATAATCATAGCAACTTGTGTTGTACTTAAAGAGTCACCAGCTTGCCTACCTACAATATAAGTACGTATCCATCAATTTTTCAACAATACATAGCTTTCGGAATACGTATGTAGTTTTTATTGAATTATGTATTGTAAATATGCAATAAACAGTAGAAAGGAGCAGAACAGGAATCTGTAAACAAACAATAAAAAAACAATAGTCATACAACCACAACGAGCCTTAACAAAATCGCAGACGTGTACATTAGGGTTGGTTTTTTTCCGGAAAAAAAGTCGAGCGGAAAAAAAGTACTTTTTTCCGGTTTTTTCCGGTTTTTTTCCGACTTTTTTTCCGCTGTCCTAATAATGCCAGAGGTCTCAAAAATTGTTTCTATAACATTTGTTGCCTGTCTTAACGAATATTTCGTCATGTAAACGCCATTTGAACACTTTTATAAGCTTTTCAACGTATCCAAACTAAGCAATTGTGAAAAAATATTTCAAAGGAAGTTTCAACAGACTATGGGCACAATTCCCAGTTACCTTAGTTTCTGGGAGCAGTGACAACTTTCAAATGATTTTTCCGTGTGCAAAATTTTTTCTTTCACAGCTTTGGCTTTTAGATGTTAAGTAAAAAGCTGTCTGTCTGTCTGTTCTCGGCCGTAATAATAAGGAGTTTCTCGTTGAACTGACAATAATACTTCCATAAAACTGAGCAGTTTATGAAAAATGAAGAAAACTTCAAATTAAGTCCGGGCTTCAAAATAAGAGCAAACTCTAAGCAAAGCCAATAATTTGGAAAAAAGGAGCAAAATTTGAGAAAAATCACTAGAATTTTTCATTTGAACGCTTCTAAAACTTCCCAGAATGATTAAATTTTTCCGACTTTTTTTCCGTTTTTTTCCGACCCTCCGGAAAAAAAAGGAAAAAAACGGAAAAAAACCGTTTTTTTCTGGGACTTTTTTTCCGATGCCCAACCCTAGTGTACATAAAATCAAGCATCTTTATAAACTGCAGTATTAAGCTAATTTGTCTCTGCACAATCTAATTTCCGATGAATACAGCTTAAAAGCGATGATTATATTTTTGAAAAATTAACAATTAGCCAATTTGAGTTAAAAATTCAACAGCAGGCAAAAGGTTATAGCCAAGATTTGACACCGAAATATTTTTGTGGCAATACTTAAGACGGAACAACGACTTCCACCCTTCCAACCACAGGACAAATTAAGTATATCACAGTACGGGGAGAAAGGAGAACCAGCTTTCGTCAGTCCAGACCTCTCCTTAACATCCAATCAAATGAATCCTGAAATACGGAAAATCAGAACATGGAAAATTGTCAGGCTTCAGAAAATGAAAATAAAAAAACCGAAAAAACACGGAAGACAATATATAAATCATGTACAAGAAACTGTACGCAAAAAACACGAAGCAAAGCCGGGGCAAATAAATGAAACACCTGAAAAAGCCTCAACCTACGTATATAACTGTGTAACTGTAACTATCGCCATATAAGCGAACTCTTAGACAAATATTGCTACAACCATTTTCAAAAAACATTGGTCTTAAGTATTTGCATTTTTAAACACCTTCAGTTGACACCGACTTCTTCTTAATGCGAATATTGGGCAACTGATTGTACATACTTCTGGGGGCAGCATCAACGGAGCCATTGGCCCCGCCCTGGGCCAACAGACCGCCCTGGCTGGAGCCGGAACCCAAACTCAGGCCCATGGAGGAGGGGGTCGGGTCCTTATCCCGAGAACTGGCCAGGGGGGACTCGTACTGTAGATCCTTCCGTTTCTCCCGGAGGGAAAGCATCCCGGGGGACTGGCGACCCCCTCCCCCCGAGGATGAGTCACTCCCAACCCCGGAAATCGGCGGAGTCTTGGATTTGCCAGGCTGAGTGGACCCGGAGCCACCCAGTTCTTTCATGATGGCATCGCTGAGAGCTGGATCAGCCGAGGGCTGAGGAAGGGGGGCCGGATGACTGACCTTGGCCGTAGGAGGTGGGCTTTTGCGCGACTGTTTGCTGGCAGGAGGGGAAGAGTCAGAAGAATCCGTCTGAAGCAGAGGGTAGTCCGAGAATCGACTCCGTTTGTGCGGGGGTCCCACCCCAGCACTGTTGTTCGCGGCCATATCAGAAAAGGGTGTAGAGCTGGCAGGAATGTCTCCGCCGGTACTGGTCATAGGTGGATTCAGGGCTCCACCCCCTACCCCCATGTGGGGCAGGGAAGGTAGACCACCCATTTGGGGCGGGCCACCGGTGCCCTCAGCTCCCAGAGTTGGCATCCAGCCAGGTCCACTGCCCATACCCGGCATCAGGGTTCGGGACGGGAAAATGGGAGGCTGCTGGGACACGTTGGGCAGATTGGGAGCCCCGGTGACCATAGGCGCCATCATGGGAGGCTGGGGAGGATGACCGCCCATCATAGGCATTGTCATGGGCGGGCGAGTACTGGGGGGCACTCCCTGTGGTGGGGGTCGATTCAGGTGACCCATCGGTGGAGCGTTCATGAAGGCAGAACGAGGCGGTGGCATTCCAGGGGGGCCCTGAGGATTCGGACCACCCATCATCATGGGACCCTGAGGTGGGGGCCGTCCCATGCCCGGACTAAGATTCATTGGGGGCGGATGTCCACCCATGGGGGGTGCGAGGGTGGGACCCTGCATGGGACCTCGGACAGGAGACGGCGTGCCGCCACCAATCATGGGCGGTCCACTGGACTGTATGCTGAGTGGATGCTGGGGCTGGGGCGGGGGGACACTGAAAACGCCTGGCGGAGGCACTGGAGGGGCTCCACCTTGGGTGTTGGGCGGACCATGAGGCAGTCCGGGCATCATATGGTGGCCGGCCAGGTGGGGGGCTGGGGCCGCTGAGGTAGGAGGCAGATGCATGCTGGACGTCATCATTGGCGGAGGGGCGCCTCCGGCAGAAGATGTCATCGGAAGGGAAGTGGACAGGGCCGGGCCGCCGCCACCCGCCTTCTGAAGTCGGGGGTCACGTGACGCACTGGGCCCTCCGGCGCTGCCCATTCTAGGATCCATCTGGGCGGCAGGAGGCAACCCGCCTGGACCGGCACCAGAGGTCAGCTCGCCCGCTGGCCCCGTGCCAGGTTCAGTCTTAATGATGGGCTGTTTGGAGGTGGAGGAGGAGGTATGCTTGGAAATCATGTTGGAAACGGCATCAAACTGTGACGAGAGGTGTTTCTTGATGCGAGGATCGTGCCTGAGATGACTGTCGGTGAGGGAGGCCTGGAGGACACTGCTGTCCATGGCGTGTCGGCCGGGAATGCTGATGTTGTCGATGGGGATCAACTGGTACTTGGGTCGAATGGTCCGTTTGGTCGGAATCTTCTGAATAGGCTGGGAGCTGTCGGAGCTACCGCCGGCAAGCATGGGTTCTGGTGAGGCTGAAATTAACAAAAAAGAAGAATATGAATAAATAAATAAATAAAGTAATAAGTATAAGTAATTCCTAGTAATAAATTATACTAACAAATTTCTCGGGATTTAAAAAATGAATGTTTGAATGTTTGCGTGCTGTGGAGTTTTTGTTCATTTCAGTCATTCCAGGACATGTAAATGTATATAATGCTTTAAGATACTGATCTGTGTTCGAAAAATTCAGGCTTCAAACTACCAACAAAATGCTATTTAAAGAACTAATGAAAAGGATTCAGCACGGGTTACAAAATGAAACATACAAAAAATTCACACTTTACTTCTATTATATATTTCTAGATTTAGATTATTGTAAAAATCAGCTAAGAAAGTTTATACATATTATGTGATCACATAAAGTACATTCTAAGCCGCTAGAAAACAGCTGAAATTCTGCTGCATGCGTACGAAAATAATCACAATTCAACCCACTATATGGAAGAGATTAATAGTTTTAGTACACAATTCAATGGTTTACCAGGTGACTCATCCACCAGGGCTGAGCTAGACTTCCCAGCAGACCCACCGGCGCCAGAAGCCAGACCGCTGGACTGGGGCGGTGTGGCGCCCAGACCTGGCCCGCCACCCGGATGGGCATTGGCCCGAATCTGCTTCAGCATCGCAGCAATATCGAAACCATTTTCGCCGACGCCAAAACCGCCTGAAGAAGATTTGTCTTCGTCAGGCTCAGTTTTGACGGACGCAGACTGAAAAAACATAATGCCGAAAAAATGAAATGGCTACAACAATAGTAAAATAATAAGTTTTCACGAAATCCTTATGAAAAAATCTTGCGTTAATAAAGCCAGAAACGTAACAGGCCACTATGTATCAGCTGAGAAAAACGTTGTAGTAGTCACAAAATGTAAAGGATCAAATCTCATACTAACAAAACTGTTTTTATAGAAATAGAAGCATACATTGCTCAGCAATCCATCCAAATCTGGTTTTCTGTCCTCTGAAAAAAGACCGAAAAATAGAGTTAACTATTTAAACTAAACCTGAATGCTACAGTTCTACACACAGAACTCCATGCTAGGTTTTATGTGGACATTACATAGCAAACATTTTAATTTTTCCGCTTTACAAAGTGACTGAAAATTACAAAAAATTTAGATTTAATAAAATGAATTTTTGAAATTTTGAAAAATGCTACCAACCTTCTTCTTCATCATCATCCCAGTGATTGTCACCAGCTCCTTTTCCCGACTCTCCAAATTTGTTCTTCTTTTTCTGGCGGGCCTGAATCCGCTTGAAAAGTTGTTTCTGAATCGGCGGGAGATTGGCCGGAAGACTGTCCGTGTTTTCATCGCCACTGCTGCTTTCTAAAAAATAAAAATAAGCCATAAAAAATCGGCGACAACAGAAATGCTATTTGATACTGAAGTATCTTGTCTATCCCTCTAACTACAATCTAAATGCGAAGCCAAACACATGCTCAACTCTTAATCGAGTAAGCCCCCTTGGCTTTCGCAGAAAATACAAAACATGGTAGTGATTTAAAAATGTTTCCCACTGCAATGAAAATCCCCAACGCAAGTTCCTAAACCACGCATACAATACATAAGAAAACATATTTCCCATACATTGCGTGAACTATTACATTTGAGGTAGGCAAAAAACTAAATTTGCTTTAAAAGTTGTTTTTCAGAAAAAAATTACCAGAAGTAGACTCGGAAGAGTCGCCTTCCTGGTCATCATCATCATCATCATCCGCATCGCCAGTGCTCTTTTTCCGTTCCCCGGACTTTCCCTGTTTCGCCGCAGCAGCTGCGGCATCGCCCCCGGCTGGAGTCGTCAAGTGACCACCACCTGCGGCGGCAGCGGCCGCAGCTGCAGCCACCTGTTGCTCCTTCTCAGCCTGAGCCTGGAGAAAGTTCTGCATCTGGTGCATCATCTTCAGCATATTCTGCATCGTCTCTGCCCTGCAAACATACAAACATATATTATCAATATTAGTCACAAAATTATAAATTACGTGCAATAGAAGCAGAGCTTGCATGCATGCAAATAAATAAGCATAATTTTCGAAACTTTCTGCCACTACCAATTATATTATAAACACTAACAGAACAAGTGACCACAAATAATGAAGTAAAGGCGGATAGACAAAATGACACATAATTATTCATAATCATAAAGAAATTATGAAAAATCGCCTGCCCAGCTTTTCAGTGCATACATAATATTTCATTCTACCAGACCGCACATAACTACTACATAAATACTACTAAACAGCAGACAAAACTACAGGACGCCGCCAACACGTACGTCATAGCAGTGGCCGCTGTGTTATTGAAGGCCGCCATGTTCATGCTCATCAGATTGGGCTGCATCATCATGGCCGGCGGTAGGGCGCCGACACTGGACATGGTCACAGGCGCTGACACCGAAGAGGGCATCATGGGTGTGGCCACGCTTGAAGATGACGCAGAGGGTCCCCCAAGGGCTGGGGTTCCCCCAGAGGCTCCCATGTCAGTGGCCGGGGTACCTGCCCCCGGGTCAGAACGCCCCGACATCATGCCTGAAGCGCCGACGCCGGAACGAGGCTCAAACTGGGTACCGCCACTGGCGCTGGAGGAACTCTAAAACAGAACAGAATAACATGGATGGATAGTCCGCTAATAATTTTTAATAAATTAATCTTGTGCATCTCACTTTAGCTCATTGAAATTCGCCACAAAAATGTCAGTATCCGAAAAATTTTCTCAACATCTCTTCAATGATTAGGACAATATTCTCAGTTTCAATAAAAACACTGAATTCTGGCTAAGTCTATATCGCTTTGACATTTAGTTTATTTACAATAAATCAATTTATCGAAGCCAGAAGAGTTATGTGATCCTCTGCTTACTTGAGCCCCAGCATTGACCTCCTGTAGATGTCGCGGCGGAGTTCCCAGAAGAGTTTTTCGTTTTGGAGGGCCATCCGAATTCCCTCCACCTCCGCCTCCGCCTCGCTCAAATTTTCTGTCATCTCCACTTCGCTTAATCTAAAAAATTGAAAACAAACAAAAAGAATGATACCGACAATTAGAAAAATGAAACAAGCAACTTTTCAAACCTTTCAAAGCTGGTTTCAATATATGTATCTAAATTATAGCATGTAAGTACGTACGTATAAAGGTTAATAATAGGTAGCCTTTTTCAAAATTGAGTGTAAACTTAAATTAATGTTGGCAGTTCCACTGACTCTGTCAATAATGAATCGGCCTTGCTCATTCAACGGCTCGTGGGAGAAGATACAGTCCCCAGCATGACGACAATGGCCGCCAATATGGAAGTCTGGACAGGGATAATCCTTGTGCAAAAATGGACATCTATAAAAACCAAAAACTCAGAAAAATCAAATGTTGATAAACTAAATTAATACATCAATTCAATTCATTGAAAGCAAGAAAAAATATAAGAAAGACAGACAGAAAAAGATTCACAAAGATATGTAGTTAATGCATTAAACGATGCTTAAGCTATTCAACATAACTGCAGCAGTTAAGTCATTCCAAGAAGATATAATTCTATTAGAAAAGAAGTGTTTCTTACAGGTGAGGTTACATAAAGGTGTTCTGAATTTATAAGCAATGGGCTTATTCTAGGAAATTTTTCTTGGGGAGCCTCGAGGGGCGAGTCATTCTTGGGGGGGCCTAAATTTTTCAATATTTTTAAAACATGCTTTAAAAATTGCGCTATTTTAATATAGTATATAATCGCCAAAAATAAGCGTATGTAGTGCTTAAATAGGCAAAAAATCTAAAAATCTCCGGCGAAGCCGGAAGTTTTTGAAAATCTAGCCTTCTGAGCGATTTTTCCAGGGCAAAAGTTGATACCAAAAGGGACACCCACTTTTTCGGGGGGGGGGGGAAGGGTGCTTATGGGCCCCCACTAGAATAAGCCCAGTAAGCATGGCCTCTTAACTCCCTCTGAGAGGTTGCTACTTCATAAATTTCATCGGGATGCAAATGGGCACATGCCCTATATTAACTACTTAATTTGTTTTACATCTTCGCATTTACGTAACTAGAATCAACAAATGCGTTATTACCTATTCCCACTTCGACAATATCCTTTAGTATAGTATCGGCAGACGTCCGGCTTTTTCTCAAATCGACCCATCTGACCGGGCTCTCCTTCATGACTGAACGCGCAGGAATCTCCCTGAAATAAAATAAAACTAACAAAAATAAATCATAAAAATCATTCAAAGCTCAGCTGCACTTTTGCACTGAGGATAGAAAATGGAGGACCATCGATATATTAGTTTAAACTCAGTAGTTACTCGTCAGGGCTTAAGCTTAAAGTCAGGGCCGCGTCCAAAAAGTAGTCTACTCTTTCCTTTAGAGGATACATCGGCGAAGGAAACTTCCCAATTATTTATTTCAAGAGCGCCCCTGAGTTTAGCGGGTGGCATTTCAAATAAGACCTGGGATTCTTTTGAACCCCGAATATTCTAAGCTGATCTTAGGACCGATACTAGCCTTAGTGGAACCTCGTAAAGTGGCCTTATCTCCAAAAACAGTATGAAAAAATCCCCCAGATTAATATTAAGCGATTAGCACACCCATCTAGATTTCCCTTAGAAGCCGCAACAAATAGTTGGTATATACATAAGCATATTTTCAGGGATAAAATAAAACAATACATAAAACCGGATCACACAAACAAGAATGTTGCCCCAAATATTTTAAATGGACTCAACCCAAAATATTCTCACATCCCAATCAGTCAGTGACGGTAAAATTGTGATCACTGTTTGAGTTGCCAGGGAGCGGCGAATAATAATTTTTCGAGGCTTCTTCTTACGAGGCATCCTCACTCAGTAGCAAAGAACACGAGAGACAGACACATATAATAACTCATACTCAAAACTTAAGTGTTGGATGCAATCTCAATCAGTCAAGATTTATCAACAATTAAAATTCTGATCTAAATGCCTTCATTAAAGACTGTTAATTGTTTTTTAATTAAATTGAATTGAAAGGAACAATACGACGTTGTGTAAGTTAGCTTGTTTCCAATTCGGTCTGCAGCAAAACTATTAATCCTAAAATCTCACCTCTCTACAATATCCTTCTCGATAGAATTTGCACAGCAAATTCTTCCGAAAATCGCCACCACCTCCTCCTCCTCCTTCCCGTCGGTTTCCGGCGCCACCAGCAGACGGAGCGTCGCCAAATCTGGACCGGAGCGGTCGACGGGTTCGGGACCAGGAACGTCGTCGCATAATTCCTCGAGAGCTCCCAGTGGCGCCGAAACGGGACCGAGAGATGTGACGTCCGGACTCGCTCCCGGAGTCACTTCCGGCCCCGCCCGGACCACCGCCCCCCAGACTGCCGCCTTCATCATCACTGTCACGGCGACCCCAACCACGCGAACCTCCACGCTTGAAGCTGTCAGCTCTGAAAATGGGACAAACAGAATTCAATGTTGAGAAAGTGGTAAAAATAATCACAGCTGCACACGATAAGGACATGATTGCGCGAGATAACGGTTAGCACGGAATCACTAGCCCATCTAGTTAAGCTTTTTCGCGTTCGCTAGAGTGACATTATCAAAAAATTCAGAAATAAACTATATAATTGTATTTGACATAGTTACATCAACATTAAAAATGTAAATTTCAACAACTTCAACATTTTAACTTTCACTACTAATGTTTAATTATTCTATTTGCGCTTCCACCCACCAATGAACTACAAAATGACTATTATTTAATTCTGAATATTATTTTCAAATATTTTATTTTAACTGCCCAGACCTTGACGATCTGTACGGAGAGAAGCTTTTCTTGCCACCGGAGCCGTCAGCGCCCAGGCCCCGCTCGTCAATATCCCCAAACTCATTGTGAGGTTGGTTCATAGAGGGGGAGCCGTCCCCATCCTCCCCAGACCCCCCGAGGGGGCCACCGGGTCCTCCCCCGCCGGGGGCAAATCCATCGTCATCCTCATCCGACAAATCCCATCCGCTTCCGGCGCCGCCGCCTCCGCCGGAAGCCGTCCCACCGCCGGCTCCTCCGGCGCTGCTGGTGGATTTTCTGAAACAAGAAAAAAGCTGATATGCTTAAAAAGTTAGGAAATTTGAATTTTGAAGGAATAATGCAGGAAACTTCCTTTTCCGTCTTCTTTCAGCAAAGGTTCTTTAGGATAATTTAAAATCAAATTCGCTTCAATAGAATTTAGTTTCTACAAATGAAAAATGTGTGAACTTTTATTTCTTTCTTTAAAACTAGAAAGACTTTATTTTGTATCAAACTAGTCAGAGCTGCTACAAGGAATAACAAGGAACTTAATTCAATCATATGACAAGGTGTTGGATAACATAACATAACTACATAAATTACCATGATTGCCTTAGGTAATTGAAAGTTTTCTTGGAGATTGCTACGCACACGAACACCACCTACATACTAAGCACAAGTCTAAATACAAAATAAACTTCCTCCTAGGAACAAGAGCATGCATGTCCTGTGTGCAAAAAACAAAGAAATAATAAAATAAATCATATGTTAAAATCAATAACCTATAATCAACATCTTGAGGTCGATAATCCTTGTCCTTGGCAGAACCGGTCGCACAACTGGTCGCAGTATTGGCCATCGTGGGCGACGTGCGACCATAGTAGTCCTCGTAAGGATCATAATTTTCATCGTCCATTTCTGAAAAAATAAGTCAAAACAATTGATATGAAGGTGTTCCAGTGAGTAGTAAAGTGGAAAGAGAAACAAAACAAAACAGAAGACGTGGGGAAAATGTCGTAATATCCTGTAACTATGGAAAAAGTTTTGAAATGTTTAGTATTTAACTTAGTATATATAATTTCTCATTTTCCATTGTTTTCATCTTTAGTTTTCCAAATCAATGTTTTATTTTCGTCTCTTTTGCGAATTCTATTTTTTCGTTTAGCAAACTTCTTACTCGTACAATATATATATATGTACTTTAATTTCACATTGCATGGCATATTCTTCACCATTAGCTTTTTGTTAAGTATATAGTCGCGTTTTATTCACATTTCGCGTTCCGGTACGTATAATATAATCAAACTAAATTAAAAAGTCAGGCTTCACATTGTGCAATCCAATGTACAGTAGAATCTATCGTAGTAACCCAATCGAGGTATACTGTATTATTTTTCTGTTGTATATACGTACGTACGGTACTGTACCTGGGGGTGGTCCTAAAGGGGGCGGAGATGCAATGCTAATGCGAGAACTTTCCACAGTTTTAGTGGCAGCAGCCGAAGCCGCAGACTTAGACTTGGATGACGCCTTTTGCCAACTTTTCATCATTGTCTCTGTTGGGTCTTCGTCAATCTGCAAAAAATAGAAAGTTAACAGTAAAAACCTTTTCTTTACAGACAAAACGACGTAATTAAACGCTTAAGCTGAGTCTATTAGGACACCATTTAAGACGAGCTTTCATGTTCCAGTTCTACCAATTTTGTGCAAAGATTAACTTCTGGTCAAACCCAATACCTACCGTTCTTCAGTCAGCCAACACACACTAAGCTAGCTATGACTATGAGTACCCACTCGAAAGTAATTGACTGGCAAGAATCCGTTGCAGGATTAGGCGAATATTTTTAAAACAGGATGCAAAATAATTCCAGGCTAACAGTGTCCCTAGGATAACTAACTAACTACATATACGTATATATTATTCGGTTTGAGACAAAAAACAAAAACTCTTCACGTCTGTTAACAAGTTAATATTATTTACGCTAACATAACTGGCCAAGATAGGCAGCAGTCCTAATTATATAAAAAAGCGTATCCAAAAGCACCTTTCCAGCCGGGTCCAAATTGTCCAGGTCATAGTAGGAGGGACCCCGTCGGGGGATCCCGGTCTCAGATCCACGTTCCGGTGGATCGGGTGGGATCACGATTCGACGTCGCTGCGGCTGATCTTCCGCTTTGGCGGCGGCGGAGGATCCATCTCCCGCTGTGGAGGACTGGGGATTCCCTTCCTCCTCGTCGTCGGTGGACGCCCCAGATCCCACCCGGGCCTCCAGTCCGCCCATTCGGATCTGAGCCTGAATGCGATCCTGAAGATCTTTATTTTTCTGAAAAAGAAAATCCCCAAGAATAACTTAACACAGTTTGGATTTCGTAACAAGATTAGTCTGAAGAAAGGGAAACCGAAGCTTTTCGCTGAGTAAAGGTTTGTGCAAGTATATATAGCTGGAGCTCATCTATAAGCTGAATATTCCACAAGCTTTTAACATATACCTTATCGACACACTGTGTCTTATGTCTTTTGTCTTAAGGTGTTCACGCTGTTTTATAGTTTGTCTTGTGTCGGTGATTCTTCCATATACGCACATCTGTATCTAAAATTTGCAAAACTTAATCGATTGAGCTCAAATTTGGTATGGGGGCATTTTAACAATTCGATCGATCTGTGACATAAATTTAAGTTTTTAAAGGGGGACCAATAGGAACCAAAAATTTTTCCTCCAATTTCGTTGAAAAGTGGCATACAGGTGTTTTCAGGATCACTGAACAGCAATCAGAAAACCATTCTTTATAGCTCAGTATTATATAAGTTAAGCTAAAGATGTATGCTTAACTTTTAAGCTAATTTCTAGCAACCGAAAAGCTGGGTGGAAAATGGTTTTCAGTTTCCTGTTCAGCGACCCTGAAACCCTTCCACTTTTCAGCGAAATCGGAGACAAAAAATTTAGATTTTAAAAAATGTTAAGGTTTTGTCACAGATCGATCAGAAATGTGTTAAAACGCACCCATAGCAAATTTGAGCTCAATCGGTTAAGTTTTGCGAATTTTAGAAACAGGCGAGCGTATATATACGGAAGAATCACCTTTGTGTCTTTTGTCTTAAGACAAACTTGAGCCAAGTCCAATAATGTTTGTCGTGTCTTATGTCTCGAGAGATAAGACAATCCCATTGCAGCTAGTCTAGCTATTGTCAACTTGATTGGTTGAAAATGAGCTGCCCAAGACAAAAGACAAGACAGCAGTGTGAACGATTCTGTGCTAAGACATAACACATAAGACATAGGACACCAGTGTGAACCAGGCTTAAAATTTCTTTCTTTTGCTTGTCCCATTTTAAATTGTTATATACCGAATATATAGTATGTAGATCTTAACTGCGCATTCGGTAACAATTCAGCTATATATATCTTAGTCGAAGTCTTAGCTAATTCGGTAATGCCTTGCAAATATGAACAGAAAAAATATCTATTTGATTATATATATACTCCTTAAAATCTGTGTATTCTGAAATTTTCTGTCAAAAGTAAGTGAGTGGTCAAAGCAAAAAATACATTTATCACACTCATTTCTGCAGATCTGAATTCCAAAAAATTTTAACTGGAAATTTTTTAACATTTTTGAATATCATTGAACTGTCACCAATCCTAGATCAGACGTCGTCTATTGAATTTCAGCGTAGCTGTAGGTCCTATCAATTCCCGTTAGTTTATAGCACCACGCACAATTGTGAAAAAGAAATCCACTAGGAAAACTACGTACGTAGTGACTGAGTCAGGTCCCAGTTTATTCTAAATTACCTCGACTGGTATCAAAGAATTAAACTGGATAAATTTTAATTAGAGATGCACCGGGGCCGCCACTACCGGGGTCGGGGCCGGGCCGGGGCCTGGATGATATTGGGGGTCCAAATCGAAAATTTTCAAATATTCTTAAAAATTTAAATTTTGCAATATTTTTTGATATACAAACGTTACTATCGTTGTTTTCATTCATATCGGCTGCAAAACAAACGATTTGTAACACTTTTTGACTTTCGAAAATTCAAACTTCTGGTCAAAAAATGTCAAAAATTTACAAAATTTTGCCAATTTTTGGCCCCGGCCGGTACCGGGGCCTGACCACCGGGGTCGGGGCCTGACTACCAGGGCCGGGGCCAGGCTCCGGTGCATCCCTAATTTTAAATTTAAATATATAGTATATATACACATAATTGCAATTTCTTTATTTTAAATATTATTTTATACAAAAATTTCAATACTTCTGTTCTCAAATTCTGCCACAGTAGGCTCCTTTTCTCACATTTCCAAGTAATTTCTTCCTTTGTCATACTGTACGTAGCTAATACATACTTGTAGTCTTACTGTAGCCGTAAACACCAGCAAAGTGTAAATTAATACTCTTTTTACAAAAACATTATATACCTTAATTAGTAACTCATTAAGATCTTCTTCATTTTCCTGTTTCCGTTTCTCTTTGCGAGCTTTCTTGCTCAAGGGTTCTTCTATAATGAAATTATTCAGTGGTTAATTATATTCTAATAGGTAATTACGTACATAATTAAACAATTTTAACAACTCTTTCGACTGAAAATACCACGAATTCTTTGGAATTTAGGACCAATACGGCTTTTCTGGACACAACAGGCTGTCTTTCTTCACAAATATGTGGGAACCATGCAAGGCTTACTGTACAAAATATATACGTACGTGTATGTTAAAAAAACCTCAAAACAGTGGTCATAAATAGCGTTTTAAACATTAAAATGTGTACATATTTGTCGAATCACAATTTAGAGAGGTACGTTTTCATTTTGACACTGCGGGGAAACATCCGGGGCAAGTTCACGTCAAGAACCCGTCAGATTACTAGTTTTGTAAGTTTGATAACAAAAAATCATTTTGACACAAAGAATGACCAACAAAAGCAACCAAGAAACAAGAATAAAAAAGATAAAAACCTAAAATAATTTTTCAACGACTACGAATATGGTATATAATACATATATATATATGTATTTATATATATATATGGTTTTTAGGAATTTTAATTTATCCAGAAACTCTTGTTTCAATATATTCGTTTGTTGCTTCTTTCAGAACTTTTGTAGCTCTTTTCGTCAGCCAAGAAAGCCACTAGAGGACGCTCTTGTAGTCCCCTTCAATGATAGAGAGCGTCAGTACGTTCAGAAGCACGACAGCTTTCAATGATAGCTGTTGCTTAGCTCTTGTTTCGGGAGAACAAAATTCTGATCTATTACGTAACGTAACCACAAAATTAATTTAAAAAAAGAATATGTATACGTAAACAAAAATCAAGCAAGTCGGAAATAAAAACGTGTGTGTACAAAAAACGCCAGCCTCTTGTTGCATATCAGAAATATGTACCGAAGAAGAAAACGATAAGCCACTGCTTGCAAAAGGACCGGTATAATACCTATACTTCTAAAAACAACCGGCAATGAACAACGCTCGAACGAAATTTGTAAAATATAAAACACCAAAAACTAAAATGGAGAAACCAACTCGAGTGGTAGTAGCTATCGTAGACTCACTGCCCAAAATGGACTATATAATAACACAATTGTGCAATATCGTTTATCCTAACGGTCCTTTCAAGAGCAACCATTTCCAAGTGACATATATACGTAAAACTTGCCTGCTTAAAATTATTAAAGCTTAACCAATCAAATCGAGCTAGTTTTGAACGTGTATATATACACACGACCATGCAGAGTTAAAATACCAATTTTTTCCATTACGCGAAATTTTATTTGAAGGGGAGAGGACCAAGGGAAACCGAAACATTTTTGTCCCCAAATTTGCATGGTTGTTATTAAGTCGCAGAACATGAATCTGAAATCCATTTTTCGATTCAGCTTACGGTAGCTTGACATTAGCTTAAGTTAAACTATTCAGTTAAAGTTCTAACAGTCAACTGACGAAATGCTGAATCGAAAAAATTCGGATTCGTGTTCTGCGACCCAAAAACCCTATGTAGATGCAACAGGAAAATCGGTCGGAGACAAAAATGTTTTGGTTTACCTTGGATCACCCTTAGCAACGAATCAAAAAACAAATTTTACTGCGATTGGTAAGTTACAGATGACCAGAAAACGCTCTTGACAGCAGTCTTGCGTCGTTTACACCCCTTCTACGAAGGTAGAAATTTTATGATCAGTCGAAATAAATTTGGTAAGGGTAGCTTTTCCGTCACGCGGATCAAACCCTTAGCCCTTGTGAGAAGGTAAAAACAACAGCTAGACGACAAATCCTTAGCAAACCAGAGCAAAATAAAAAAATGAACATTTTTCTGGAGATGGGGGTGGGGGTCCGAAATTGCACAAAGGATTTTCAGGTAACTGCCCCTCAAGAGTCACCAATCACGAGAAGCCTCCAGACATCTCCAGAAAGACTCCTCTATTACTCAAAAGAAAAGGTAACCCACAAGTCCTACGGTAGAAAGTTTTCCTGAAAAAATCGTATTCCTATTTACCCTTTAAATTTTCATCTCCTGATTCTGCGATCATTTCATGCTTAGACCGTTTCGCCTCCAAGGGAGGTTCCGACTCCGCGCTTTCCGGGGGCTCGCTCTTAGACGGTCCCCCGACGTCATCAATTTCACCTTCTTCCAAAATTTCTCCCTCGTCCGCCAGTTCCTCCTCATTTTTTACATCCATTTGCATATATATATAATTGATTGATATGCTGTTTATATATCCAGCTTATATAACTAAATATAACAGGCACAAACATTAATTAACCTAACACATCGTATATTTTACATGCATCATGTATATAAATCGAATCCAATAGTATGAGATTATATCTCCCGTATAGTAGTAGTGAATTTTATTTCACAAAGCGCTCGGCTCACAAACAACACGATTTCACAAGACTGACTACGTACAGCCTATTTTCAAAGTGAGTGGGGCTTCTAGCAAAATCAATACTTCACTGGAGAAACCAGTTTTGCACGAGATGTTATCTGACACGTAGGTCTTGCCTTTAAACAAGGCATTATACACTATATACATACACTCATATATATACGTATATATACGCCTTCTGTGTGGTATATAAACCAACAGAAATCCGGCAAATTGACGCTATAAAACGGCGACACACATATTTTATGCCGAGAAATATTGACGTTTTACAAAGCCATATGCCATGTGCATTTGAGTTATATGCATATCATAAATATACAGTATATAAGTGTGTAGAGCATATAACGGTTAGCTAGGGCAAAAATATGCCCCCTTTTTCACAATTCCTCACACTATATTAGACTGCTTTCTATGTAGGATTGGAGAGCTTTCATAAAAACTGTCTGCATTACGCAAAGGCTATAATTTGATTGGCTGAAAGACAACCAATCAAAGTAAGCTGGGATTACGGTAGCTAGAAAATTGTTGGAACGGCCAGGTGAAGCTGGGAGGTTCAGTTCGTTCTTTCTCCTGGTTCTGCTACGGCTGGAAAGAATGAACCTTTCCCTTTACGGATGATTTTTAGTGCCCAAATGAAGGGGGAAAAGAAGAGAAATGAAAACAAACTGAAAGTGACTGAAATTAAAATTCTCATCTAAAAAAACGTTGCGGACTGTTTTTGGGAAAAAAGGCAAAATGAAATGGAGAAAATTAAATAAATGAAAATAATCAATCCTGATTGAAATTAAAATTACATACATTTTCTCTATTTTCAGATTCTTGAAGTTGGAGATGTTGCAGACGCCATAAGTTACTTTGGAAGTTTGGAATAAAAAGTTTGCAAACTAATGGTGTAAGACCAGAAAACCCTCATGCGAAGCTACTTCAGAAAAATTTAGGCAAATATCTAGTATGTGAAGCTCAACTACAGACTGTGCTCGAATAATCTGAAATAGACCCTGCTTCAAAGGTACAAAACTTTAAAACTCATCAAGGCCTAAGATTTCGAATTTTAACGATCTCAAGAATTTGAAAATATTCAATAGTTTAAAATCAAATTGTTTTGAAATCCATTTATTTTGATCGGAGTAATTTCCAAAAGCTCATCAATCTACAATAGTGAACATCTCCCCAAATCTGTCTATGCCAATGATTTGCAGCTCTCAAAGTGCACAAAACTCAGTGGTACGAGCAAACGTTGGTGTATATTTTCGACCCACTGATTTTAAACAGTAAGGATGAATTTTTATTTCCCCATTCCCCAGGACAGTTTTTTCGAAAAATTTTCAAAAATTTGCTTCTTCAAAGACAATAAACCGCAATGATTTCATCACACTTTAATTTTTCATGTCACGACGAAACTAAAATCTTCAGAAAGCTGAATCCAGGTGTTTTATGAACAAAGGATATCTGCATGGCTCAACTGCGGAATATTCCCCTTTTAGGGGTGATATTGTTTCGATTCATGAAATTTTTCAAACATAGGGAACCGGCTACGATTTTGTAGTTGTAGAGGTTTTGAGTGCGCTAAGCTTATCGTATTAGCATAAGCGGCCAAGCAAAAGCATTCAGCAATAAAAAACTGATTTCAGATTACTGCTCAGTAATCAGAACAGCTGTATACTATTATACCAAAAACTGTGTTTTCGCCTCGTTTAGAAACATCAATTTCAGTTTTCCTCGCAGTCTGGTTTCAAAACTAATGGCTGCGAAACCGGAAAGAATTTCAGAATGATTGCTTTAAAATGTCATTCCGTTTTTTCCAGCGGTTTCAGCTGGTTTCTAATGTCTCAAGTGAAAATATTTACTAAAATGTAAATATTATCCAAAATTTGTAGTTTTTTGAAAAATACCTTATTTGGAAAGCAAAATACTTGTGCCGAGCTGACTTTAGAATACTTTTCAGTGTAGTCTGGACATTTTTCGTTACAGACGGTTCACCTTTGCAAACAAACCAACGGGAAGGAACCTCTTAACGGACATTTTATCTGCATTGAGTTGTGAACAAAAGCGAAAAAGGACAGGCGATCTAAATTTTAAAATTTAGTTTTAGTATTAAAATTAGTATTTAAATTTACATAAACCGTTCTAAATCTATGTACCAAAAGAGACTCCAAAATTTTTGCTTCTATTCGAAAAACTTGTTTAGAAAGTTAAGAATCGCTCTATTCATTTTCAAATCAACTATTTGTAAACTGGATATAACTGGATCTTAAGGAATTACTGAATAGTAAATATTCAGTTAGTCGTATTTTAAATCGACAAAAACAATCTGAGAAAAATGCCAAAAGGAAGATGGAGTAAACGAATAAGTAAACAGTTCGGATTGAACACACTGTATCATGATTCATGACATTCCTCGAAAGTTTAACAATCTGTAAAAACCTTTAACACTTAATCCATTGATCTAAAGCAATCGTTTTTAATCAGTAATCAAAAATATAGTTTTTGCAGTTATTAATTTTAATGGAGGCCGGGTAAACAAGTCCCGAACCCGAGCGATGCCAAAATTTTAAGGTTTGACCAAAACTTTGGATTTTCGAAATATAAAAGTAGAACTGTTACAAATTGTTAGTGCTGTCAGCGATTTGAATGAAACCAACAATAGTTGCGTTTATAAACTCAGATAGCTGAAAAATCTGAATTTATACAAAAGTTTGTGAAACTTTTGATTTGAAACACCTAATTTACATGAGGTCCGGTCCCAATACATCTTTAATTTGATCCTGCTAATTCCATTCCAATTTCTCGTCGAATATTATTCTGGGTTTTCTCGTCCAAAACAATGCGAAAAAGGTTGATCATCACTTTAAAAAGAAAGTTTTCTCATTTTGATAAATAAAATTATTTTTTAAAGTTTCGAAACCTGACATTTGAAAATCTATTCCACTCACTCCTTTATGCTTCAACAATTCGCCTTCAAGAACCGCGAAAATAAATTGTCCAATTCAAATTCAAAGCTTCTCTAAAATCAATTAAAGTTTTTCACTTTTTAAAGAACATTCCTTCCACCGTCTGCTAAACTTACTACGCTAGTCAAAGTATTTCAGCCGAACTTTTGAACCTCATGTTTCTACATCTGCATTTTTGTGGAAAGAACAACATAATAAAAATCGATTCCATGATAAAACACTTTCTCGTCCGGAAAAAGCATAAAGCCAAAATGAAAGAAATTTCAGAGTTTCCTCAAGTCAATTCACAAGGTTATCAGGGTACGAATGCTGCTATAGCTGCAAGCTCTTAACATGCAGAGTTATGCAAATTAAGCTGAGTTCGTTGATTAAACTAATTTCAATATTTCTGCCAACAAGGGCTTTTTGACGTGGCGGAATTCTACTTATTACTCTGTTGGCAGTTTAAAACATTTCGCTTGCATGCAACGCAAGTTAGGTACGTTCACACGTGTCTAGAGGTTTCACCTAACGTAGTTGACTAAATTCAAGTTATGAGATGGCTACGTGAGCCACGAATTGAGCCACAATTGAGAATCGATCTATAAAAAATTATTTAATCTCAATTTTGCAGAGTTAGACGGATCAACCGGAAATCAAGGAGTAACTAACGTAGCTTGTCTCCGATATTCTTGATCGTTCTACAATCTACAGTGAAATTTTAAAAGACATGACGAGTTTAGCCCCCCACAGCTCCGAAGAAATACCGAAGAAGAACAATTTGACGGATTGAGTTGAAATTTAGTAGGAGTAGGTTTTTGGAGCTGCTGATTTCAAAATCGCAAAAATTCTAAAATTTTAAAAATTTTAGTTGATCAAGGAGATCAAAAGTTTTTGTCCATGATTTTACAGAAAGCTTGCGTACAGGGTTTTCTGGGGAGCTAAGCATGAATCTGAAATCCGTTTTTCGATTCAGCTTTTCGTTAGCATAACATAAGCTAAAGTTGTAAGCTTAACATGTAAGTTTATCCTGAGCTAACGAAAAGCTAAATCGCGTTTTCAGATTCAAAACGGATTTCAGATTCATGCTCAGCGCCCCAGAAAACCCCTGTTCACAAGTTTCAGCAAAATCGTGAATAAAAAATTTGTGATCCCCTTGGTCAACTACCAACTAAAATTTACAAAATTTTAAAACTTTTTTACAACTTTAAAATTTATGCATTTTTGAAATCATCAGGTACGAAAACTTACCCCTACCAAATGTCAACTCAATCCGTCAAATTATGCTTCTTCGGTACTTCTACGGAGCTGTGGGGGATAATGGGAAAGAATCCATTTTTCTCCTATTTTCCGCTTTGAAATACTTGAAATTTCAAATTTAATAGTTTTAATTCAATCAGCTACGTTTCACTTAATTACGAATTAGCTAATAACCTACTCAAAAATTCGGTGTTTGAGCCTTTCTTTATTTAACTTAAGCTTTTGGCTGTCCTACTAGAAGGTTCGTAAAACGGGTGCCCGTAAAAACGAAATTCACCACTGGTTATTCTCGACACATTAGGAACGCATAAAACGACCCCCTTGTTTCTGAAAATTGGGGAAAAGAGGTAATTATATCCATCCTACTAGAGTGCGTTAAACTCCATCTTGTCAATCTTAATAAATTCTGCTGACCTCGAGTTCAGCTAAGACAACTTGACCCTTCCAATGGAAGAGAAAAACAAATTTTTCCTGTTCAGAAAAACTAATTTTGTCATAGCACTTGAATATTTTGACGCCAAAATAAATTCCTATCATCAAAGGGAGCCCACTGTGTGCGCTATTTTTGCGAAAAATTTTCTGTTTTTTGAAGACAGAATATGAAACAGTCATCTAACACATACGTAAGCTAAATAGCGTAGTGACTAAGGCAAAGCCAATTTCAAAATTGCACCATTTCTGATGAATCATCGTTTTGAAAAATAAACGGCCACGCCCATGGTTAACGATACATACGTAGAAATTAAAAAACAGAAATATAAAAAAGATTGCAGATTTTATAGAAATACTGAGCGATTCTTTTGTGCCTTACTAGAGTGAACCTACAACAGTTGATACTCCTAAATGGTTTTTGACTTATTTCAAAACTTACGTAAGAGGCGCAGCTTTTAAATCTTATTACAATTCCAACAAAAATAAAATTTAAAATCTTGATTAACGTTCAAGAGATCCTAAGATGTGGATATTTTTAGCGATTTGAAAAAACAACATCGGAAAAGGCATATCTTTTAGATTTTGGACATCCTTCCGAATCAACTAAAACCAAATTTCATGTGTAAGCGATACAAGCCCAAGAATGTAAAAGTTGAACTCTGTGGTGAACTAGGCGCAAATTTTTTGTTTGACTGATTGATGACGTAATTTTTAAATGTGGAACTTATGTAGATGCCCTCTCTCTAGTTTTGCAAGTCAGAAGCCTGACCGATGGAGTGAAAATTTTGTATTGGTATGTTTTCAAACGCACTGAGCTCAGATTACAGCATACCTATTCAATTGCGAAAATTCTATTTTCTTCAAAATTTTTTCGATTCGCAACGGGAGCGAATTTGTCTCAGCTTTTGTTGTAAACTTACAAACAAACAGGGGCTTTGTACAATAGGGCTTCCTTTCCCTACCGTGCATGTCTTGGTTACTTGTTAATACTAATCTGAATTCAGTTTTTCGATTCAGCGTTTATATCGCTCAGTAGCTTCCATCAGATTCTTTGGCCCGGCCCGTTCCAAGATTTTGCTCTGCGTACTCCGGCCCGGCCCGCTGGCAAACTTATTTTGCCTGGTTCGGCTCGTAATCTGAGAGACACGTAACACCGGCCCACCAAAAGAAATTTCTAAAACTTTACTAACAATGTTATTTCCATGGAAACGCTTAATTATATTACGAAATTTTAAATTTTTCAGTAAAATAACCAGAATGAGTTAAGTTTTAGCTAATTTTAGTGTTTTCACAACATTTTCTTAGGGCCTTTTCAAGAAAGGGTAGAGTAGAGTTAAAAACAGCTGTTTTAACTCGTTTTAACTCCACTCAAGCTTGAGTGAGGGGATGTATAAAAGCCGGCCCGGCCCGGCCCAGGGCCGGGCCAAAACTATATAAAACCCGGCCCACTATAAAATGCTGTATATTTTGGGCCGGAAATAGTATAAAACCCGGCCCGAATTTCAATTTTAATGTTTTGGGCCGGAAATTGTATAAAACCCGGCCTGAATTTCATTTTTAATGTTTTGGGCCGGAAATAGTATAAAACCCGGCCCGAATTACATTTTTAATGTTTTGGACCGGAAATTGTATAAAACCCGGCCCGAATTTCAATTTTCATATTTTGGGCCGCAAATAGTATAAAACCCGGCCCGAATTTCAGTTTTAATGTTTTGGGCCGGAAATTGTATAAAACCCGGCCCGAATTTCAGTTTTAATGTTTTGGGCCGGAAATTGTATAAAAGCCCGAATTTCAGTTTTAATGTTTTGGGCCGGAAATTGTATAAAACCCGGCCCAAAATTTCAATTTTCATATTTTGGGCCGGAAATAGTATAAAACCCGGCCCGAATTTAAATTTACTATTTTGGGCCGGAAATTGTATAAAACCCGGCCCGAATTTCAATTTTCCTATTTTGGGCCGGAAATTGTATAAAACCCGGCCCGAATTTCAATTTTCACATTTTGGGCCGGAAGCCGGTTTTATACAGTTTCCGGCCCAAAACATTAAAACTGAAATTCGGGCCGGGTTTTATACTATTTCCGGCCCAAAACATTAAAAATTTAATTCGGGCCGGGTTTTATATTATTTCCGGCCCAAAATATGAAAATTGAAATTCGGGCCGGGTTTTATACTATTTCCGGCCCAAAACATTAAAAATGTAATTCGGGCCGGGTTTTATATTATTTCCGGCCCAAAATATTAAAATTGGAGTTCGGGCCGGGTTTTATACTATTTCCGGCCCAAAACATTAAAAATTTAATTCGGGCCGGGTTTTATATTATTTCCGGCCCAAAATATGAAAATTGAAATTCGGGCCGGGTTTTATGCTATTTCCGGTCCAAAATATTAAAATTGGAGTTCGGGCCGGGTTTTATGCTATTTCCGGCCCAAATCATTAAAAATTGAATTCGGGCCGGGTTTTATACAATTTCCGGCCCAAAACATTAAAAATGAAATTCGGGCCGGGTTTTATACAATTTCCGGCCCAAAACATTAAAAATGAAATTCGGGCCGGGTTTTATACTATTTCCGGCCCAATATATACAGCATTTTATAGTGGGCCGGGTTTTATATAGTTTCCGGCCCGGCCGGGTTTTATATAGTTTTGGCCCGGCCCTGGGCCGGGCCGGGCCGGGCCGGCTTTTATACATCCCCCTTGAGTGAACCTCTTTTAACTCTTTCATGAAAAGGATCGAGATAAACTCTACTCAACTCTTTCTTGAAAAGGCCCTTAGAGTCAATGCGGTCCGTTTCGGCCCGCACCGGCCCGCAGTGAAAAATTTCTCGACCCGGCACGCCAACCAATGGATGTCGGCAGGAGGATACAGTAAACAACTTCCCACCCAGCCTCAATTGGGGGGGAGGGAGATTATTACTATTAGTATTTGATGCAAACTAACTAACCAATTTGCACAATCTTTGTGTGAGTGCATTCCAACACATCTGATTGATTGGTAATAAAATTTTAAAATCTTAAAGTTTAAATTTTTAAGTTTTTTATGGGGGGACCAAGGGGAGGGAAACCATAAATTTTGTCATCGATTTTGCCGAAACATTGGGCGATACTAAGGCAAACGCACACCTGCGCGTAACTACTGTACGCAAAACTCAACCGATTTAGTTCAAAATTGGTATGGATACATTTGAGCACATTTCTGATTGATTGGTAATAAAATTTCAAAATTTTGAAAATTTTAAATTTTTAAGTTTTCCAAGTTTTTTGACCAAAACATTTTTGTCTCCAATTTTGTTCAAAAGATGTATATGGGGGTTTTCAGGGCAGCTGAACATGAATCTGAAAACCGTTTTTCGATCCAGCTTTTCGTTAGCTAGATATAAGCTAAAGTAATAAAGATGTGAGCTTATATTGAACTAATAAAAAGCTGAATCGAGACACTGGCTTCAGATTCGTGTTCAACGACTTCAGATTCGTTTTCAACGACACAGAAATAGGGTACCCCAGAAATGCCCTGTATACAATGTATCGGCAAAATCAATGACAAAAATTTTTTGGGGTCCCTTGGTCCCCTTTAGGGGGGATTGTTTCTTTGATCCCGGCCCGGGCCGACGGGTCGAAATGCTCGGATCAAGTAAACAATCTCCCCCCCATCCTCAATTGGGGGGGGGGGAGATAGTTTACTTGATTCTAACTTTCTCAAAACTTGACCAATTTAGCTCAAATTTTGTGTGTGTACATTCCAACATATATTTGCTTGATTGGTAATGAAATTTTTGAAATTTTAAAAATTTTAAATTTTTAACTTTTTTAAGGGGGGACCAAGGGGAACCAAACACTTTTTTGTCTCCGATTTTGCTGAAAAGTTGTATACACGGGTTTCCAGGGCTGTAGAACACGAATCTGAAGTCCGTTTTTCGATTCAGCTTTTCGTTAGCTCAGTATAAGCTAAAGATTTAAGCTTAAGATGTAAGCTTATGCTGAGCTAACGAAAAACTGAATCGAAAAATGGACTTCAGATTCGTGTTCTACGACACAGAAAACCCCTATATAAAACTTTTCAGCAAAATCGGAGACAAAAATTTTTTGTTCCCCTTGATCCCCCCTTAAAAAACTTAAAAATTTAAAATTTTTAAAATTTTAAAATTTTGTAACCAATCAATCAGACATGTGTTGGAATGCACCCACATGAAGTTTTAACCAATTGGGTCAAGTTTTTAGTGAGACAAAGCGTTGGGGGGCGGAGATAGTTTACTTGTGAATTTGGGGGGGGGAATTGTTTACTTGATCCAAATGCTCATCTCCAAAGCTTACATCGTTAGCACATTGAGCTAACACAAAGCAGAATTGAAAAGTAGACTTCACATTCGTGTTCTGCTATTTCGAAAATCCCCTTCTCATCAAAATCGAGGCCGACTAGTTTCCGATCCTCATGTAAATCGAAAAAATTTGAAGAAAATAAAGATTAAAAATCGAAAGAGCTCAGCGTGTTCGCAAATATAGCCATACAAAATTGAACTCCATTGATCAAGTTTAGTTATTTAGAACACTGAGGGAGGCGTATGCATCGGATACGAATTCAAAACTATATTCACGCCAATTTTTATATTGGTCAAATTCAAAGTTTGGAGTAGTAGAGCCCGGTAAATATTGGTGAAAATTTTTTTCAACATTTCCTTGTAGGACTTATTCCCTACTAGCCGTCTCCGGTGTCAGTATAAGTCTAGCTTTGGCTGACTTCCTGCTACCGTAACCCGGTGGGCGGAGTTACACGTGAACGCGTTCAAAATCTTCCATCTTGAAGGAAAAGTTTATCAAATGTATAATTAAAATAAAATAAATGAAAATAGAAAAATAGGTGAGTTTGCCTTCTGAGCTGATGATACTTACCTGATTCTCAGAGTAAAGATTCAAAAGAATACACAAGAAAATAGTGCTAGTCAGAAAACAGGGTATATACATAAACTGTGCACAGAACTAAAATTTATAGTTATATAAAACAATAACATTTTAGGTTATTAAAATTATACAATTTTTAAAATTGTTTTAAAATTTACCACTTAGTTGAAACCCGTCCACCTGAAATATGTTCCTGTTTTCGGGTTATTTCCCTACATCCAACTAACCCATACCATATATATACCTTATTTTTAGAAATTGCTCTTTCCTGAAAAACACACTATTTTATATATATAATCCTTGTACGAATATCGCACAATCCGTTTCGCTGACTGTTCAAACTCCAAAGGCATCTATATATATAATCTATGGTGTAGTATACGAATTCTCCCCCAAACGTGTATAGTATAGTTCCTAGCCCCGTCTCAAGGCCCACCAGTAACGTTCACATCTACTAATGTTGAAATGCACTTCTGCTAAGGCCTACTCTGGCTGTATTGATTCCCGGGAAAGCCTTCAAACTAACACACACTCAAGTCGGTGGGGGAACTCTCCTTAACGAAAATTGCAGAAAATGTTGCATACGAGTCCCCCTTCTCCCAGTTGCTGAAATGCGTTTCTCATGAGGGAACAACCCCCGGGCCTCTAAATTGCCTGATGCACTCTGCAAAAAAGACTGCAAATTTTGCAGGTTTTTGCAACAACTTCCAAAGCCCCCCTCTAGTTATTTTATCTAGCAGATAGGCAGTGTTTCGTCTCTTATAATGTACGTATATATGAGCACTGTATAAATACGGATGTACATATATGAAACATGAGTATATATTAGTACGTACGTATCCAGTATATACAAAATATATACCATTCATGCAATAACGTACGTATTTTTGAGAAAGTCGCCTTTCCCAACTGCGATATTTAATGCCCCCTTTGTGTTGCTTTTACACACTGCGATTAAATTGCAGACTAAAATGTAGGCGCAGTAGGAGCAGTCAATATAAACCATGAAAACAAAATTAAACACAGTTTTTTTATTACGAAAATACATATATACGTACGTATATACGTGTTTTGTCAAACATTTTTCTGCAAATGTCTAAAAACATTCCATTATACGACCTTTGAGACATTATTTTGAATGCAGTAAAATTTAAGCGTTCAAAAAAATAGAAAAAAGGTAACAGATGAACGGTAGATGAACATAATATGTATATATGTACACCTATGTTCTATCTTAATATAGAGTTATCATACTTACATACATACGAATATAAGTCGGAAATGAAATTTGAAAAACCGAAATAAAAACTAATGTCCAACAAAGATGTCACTCAAAACACAATTACAATAAAACTAATAGTATGTAATTGTATTGGTAAAAAATAAAAATACGTAATAACTTTCATTCCATTCTAACAGCCTGCACAGCTGGTTTTTTTGCCAAACTGTAAAAAACTCCTTATTTGCCCTGTCAAGTTGATAATGTAAAGGTTAATCGAACAGTAAAATGTTATAAATGTTCAAGAATGTGATTCTGTCAACACAATGTGGCAATTACAAATTGCTGTCTAATCTACCGTAACCAAATGGGTGAAGCAGGCCAGCTGGCGGGAGCCGAAGTGTAGATAAATAGTTAATAATTAATAATCATTAGTATATAATAATCAATAATAAATATATAGTTAGTGTCCTCTAGCCCTCCGAGATCGCAAAAAAAGGGAAGACTTCCTCAGTAAGGGAACAAGAGTTTTGACCAAACATTACACATTTTAAGCAAATAATTGCAATTTGTTCAATGCTTTTTGGCTTAAATTTGTAATAATTGCTATGTTTGCATATTGTGGGGTAGACTCACTAAAGCTTTGGAATTTTTAGGGGTCTTCCTTCAAACTGGAAATAGACCACCTCCGAACTGAAAGACACGGGTTATGTGGTTTTAGGTAGAGAAGAAGTTTGAACAAGGCGTCTTCGAACCCGACTTCATCTTCACAGATTTTTTCAGACTTCTTGGACGAATCTGGAGCTTTAGAAAATATCCTGTCATTGGCTGCTCTCTCTCATGGCCTTGTGATCTGTCCCCTTTCCACTGCTTACTGAGAGCGTATACGCACGCAGGTATTTGTGTGTACGTATGTTTGGGCAGGCTTCGGAACTCCTTGGCCGGTTAGCAAAAGTGGTCTCCGACCGATTTCTTTCATAGCACCGTGCAAAAAAGTGGGAACGACAAGTTATTCACAAGTCCGCTTCCGCGCTCGCTTTTTTGTATGGGCCCGGAGCCAAACCAATCGGAGTAAAATTCGATTAGTCATATTATAGCACCTAATCCCGTTTAAAAATTATGCCCCCCTTCTCCAAATTCAATTCTGTTCGTGATTTTGTGCGTGTGCGAGCAAGAATGGTAGTTATTTTTGCTGTTACCGTCGCCTAGATAAATAATAATTGAATCTATATTGGCCTGCAATATACTTGCCTCATCGCAATAAATTAATCGGTGTAAAAGTTTTGTTGAGGGGAGAAAATCCTAAAGAACCACGATAGCTGAAACGCACAAGAATAACAGCGCATACGTACGTACTATCATCGGGTCTTATCTCGATTACGCCCCCCACCACTCAAAATCCTTAAAACTTGACCAAATGAGCTAAAATTTGGTGTGGGTATGTTTTCGACCACGCTGAGTTCAAATATCGCAAAATTTTTCGATTTCGCGAAATTCGATTTTTATTCCGCCGGAGGCGGAATCTTTGTAATGGGTCAACCCCAAAATAGTGTGCAATTGTAAGTATGGTTTGAGTCGTTCAGTATGATTAGCACGTAGACCTAGCTGTAAAAGTTTTTTCGGAAGGGGGGTGTAATATTGGAAGGTTACTTTTGAATTAGCTTGTCGACAGTGAAAATATTGGGTGACTTTCATTTGAATTCCATTTACTTATTTCTAACTTTTTAAAAAAGCTAAGTATGTTGGAATCGAAATTTGAAATTATGGAGGAAACATATTATCAGAGCCCCCCCTTTGGCAGTTACAGATTTCTAATAACATTGGAAGAAAACCTTGATTATGCAAATTAGATTAGTAAGTGAGGTAAAGAATTTCAGTTGGAAATGAAACGTGTAAGAGGGCAGCCTAGCCTGGACAGCAACAAAGCCGATGGTTTTTCACCAGCCATTTCGAAATGTGGCGTAGCTTACAACCGTCATAAACCTAACCATTCATTCAAGTGACAATTGATTGTGACCATTCAAGTTGGACAATAGTCCTTGCAAATCTGCATATATAAATTAATGGTTAAAACAAGGTCTTTGGCTTAAACTTAGGTCTTCAGGATTTCATCATATTGTGTATAAGCAAATATAAGGCAGGTCAATGCTTACGGCCTCTGGAAGTCAGTGGCAAGTTGTTCCCCAGCGATGGAACCGGGTCACCTGGTCACCGGGTCAGTTGGAGTCTCCCTTTGTACCGGATCACCGGCCACCAGGTCAAGACCTTCAGATTCACCTGTTTTCCTAATTTGCCTCAAACTTCAGAAATATTTGGTTTGCCAAGGTTTCAGGTTTATATGTATCCGTTCGATGTTTGACGTTAATTAGCTTCTTTCTTATATTTTACTCTGCTCTTGAGCATTGTCGCAGCCCGAACTTACATATTTAAATCTGGCTTCCAGAAGGTTATTCGTGAGCTATTTTAGTTTCATGATTATTGTAGCTATATAAATACTGCACAAATCAATTTAAAACTATATGGTTTGTCTGCAGTTTACTTTTGCCAACTGGGTAAATTTGAAGATAACTGAACAAATTACGCAATACAAAAAACCAAGTTTCTGAAGTGCTCAGTGGTTTTAAGCATATTAGACACTGCAAAATTTTGCAGACATATAATTTAATGGTTTTGCCACCTTATTCCTGTATTAATTTACAAACTGCTGCAGTCTTATTAAATATTTTTTTAAAAAATACTAGAGCAAATTGTGTCGTAATTGTTCTTTTCGGGATGGGGATGGACCACGGAATGCAAAAAATTAGTGTTATTAGGCCAAATCAAACATTTTTCAGATTTTTAAATTTTCTGGAAAACCGGGTCACCGGGTCACCTGGTCAGAGCTCAGTGGGGTCAAACACGTCACCGGTTCAAGCCTGAGTGACCCGGTTCCAAACTAGTTCTATCACAGGTTCCTCCCATACTACGGAAGGAATTTTACCCCTTTTAGGGGTTACTTGTTTTCGATTTCTATCGGAGGACCAAGGGAAACCGAAATTTTTTGTCTTCGATTTTGCTGAAAAGATGTTTATAGGGGGTTTTCGGGGTCGTAGAACACGAATCTGAAGTCCATTTTTCGATTCAGCTTTCCGTTAGCTCAGTATAAGCTTACATCTTAAACTTAAATCTTTAGCTTATACTGAGCTAACAAAAAGCTGAATCGAAACGACCCCGAAAACCCCTATATACATCTCTTCAGCAAAATCGAAGACAAAAAATTTTTCAGTTCCCCTTGCAGAGATGGAACCGGGTCACCGGGTCAGTTCGGGTCACTTTTTGGACCGGGTCACCGGGTCAAGAGCTTCGACCCGGTCTTGACCCGGTTTTCTGTTTTTTACCTCAAATTTTTGAAATTTTTGACTTAACAAGCTAAAATTTTAGCTTAAATTTTTGTTCAATGTCCAATATTAATTTGTTTTTTCTATATTTTAGTCTTGAGCATTTTCGCAGCTTGATGTTATTTGAATCTGTCTGTCTCTGGCAAATTATTGTCTAGCTTTTATAGGTTTTATGATTATTGCAGAACTGTATTCAGTAGAATATGTTTTTCAGATTGTTTTCGAAACCAAGGTAAACGTTGAAGTAAGTGAACAATTTAATTTAATTTAATTTAACACAATACATAATGAAAAACCAAATTTTTAAAGTATATGCTCCGTGTTAATGGACAAATGTTAGACATGTTAGATATTAGACATATTAGTGACATATAATATTAGAACTACAAAATTATCGGATAAATTGGTGATGCAATTAAAATCGCATTAATTTAGAAAAAGCTACAGCTACCATCAAATGCATTTTAAAAAACCTACAGCGAATGTATGTATGTCATAGTTATTCTTTTCGGGGTGGAGATGGAACACGGAAGCCAAAAATTTAGCGTTCTTAGGCAAAATCAAAAATTTTTTGCAGATTTTGGAATTTTCTGGAAAACCGGGTCACCGGGTCACCGGGTCAGGGATCTACCGGGTCACCGGGTCAAGCCTAAGTGACCCGGTTCCATCACTGTCCCCTTGGTCCCCCCTTAGAAATCGAAAAAATCAAATTTCGTGAAATCGAAAAATTTTGCGATATTTGAACTCAGCGTGGTCGAAAACATACCAACACCAAATTTTAGTTCATTTGGTCAAGTTTAGGGATTTTGAGTGGTGGGGGGGGGGTAATCGAGATAAGACCCCTATCATCAAACAAAATTATGTATATACTAAATCATTCTTCAAATTACCATTTTCATAGCGTGTGGTAAGGAACAATATAGTGAGGAACAACCCCCGACATTTTGAGGAGTTTCTTCGTTTTTGCCTGCCCAAACCGTTTTTAGGGTTTTTTCCAGGCGACACCAAATTATTTCTGTTCTTTTTTCCTCCTCCAACATTACACTGCACTATTATATAGTAGCGTATTTATGCTACATTTTAACAGTTCGGTCCTGACACTACCTATATGGATGGACTCAGTCTCAATGACCAGATTCAGCTCAACAACATTGCAACAGAAAAAACCAAACAAAAAAGTGCCACTTTGGCACCTGTCAACTGATGCAGCAACTGGGACGCAAACAATCGAACCAAGCTTATGTTTGAATTCTAACCCAAACTGTAGTGACATTTTAGAGGACGCTTTTGCGCCTGTGAACTACTTTGGTGATGGTCTTGGGTCGATGGGATGGAACCACAAAGATAAACTGCGAGAACTGGTTGATTCGGTGAGATGGTCTGTTAAGTGAAACATGAATAAACAAACTACAGCTATTTCCATATTTTCAAAAACGGTCAAAGGCCATACTTGAATGTTCTAGGGTGGCTAATTAGTTTGAACACGTGGAACATAATTTTACTTGGAAAAATTACCGAAATGAGTTATATACGTATGAACTGAGCCAGAAACTTCAGCATACGTATACACTTTTTTATCGTACATTTTCGGAGATTTTCCAAGAAATGTGAAATGAATCCGCCGGCATGAAAATATAACGAACGAGCATAAGTGTGCTCCTAGTTTTTTCCACTTTTGGTCACCGTTTCACCTCCTGCATATAAAAAGTATCTGTTGAGACCTTTACAGTCATCGTAGATAAGCTAACGTAAGCGCACATCCAGATCAAGTCAAGTAATTGATCTTTCTTGTTTTGAGATTTGCCACTTATTATTCGATATATTATTCGACTTTACTTTTTCTCCATCGAATCGAAATTTAAGTAAGGAGGAGGAATAAGAAACAGAGCACTGCTTGAACTAGCCATTCCTTGACTGAATTCGTCAGACATGTACGTACGTAGAGACTTCTTTAATCGTATCGCGTTCCGAAAAAACTTTGTCGAATTACTTGGAGGATTGTCCACTTTCACATTTTGAGCGAAAGAATGCTAGCTAATGAATGAATGGAAACTTGCTTTTTTCACAGAAACACTTCACAGTAACCCCACGATTCGCTAAGCGAACGGTCCTACAGTCATTGTTATCCAGTTTTTTCTTTCGCGAAAACGAAACTATGAGTAACTCTTTTTTTCAAAGTACAACACTAGAGTTTAGTGCCTCTACAGCTGTTATAAAGGAAGCCTAATTCATTTAATAGTTTTACGGCTCTGTTAAAAGTCATGTCTCCTCGTGATAGCTACAAGGGGCCCCTTCGAAACTTTCAATAGTGTACTAATGTAGTGCTGAATAGACAAGTTGCTTGTAATGTGCAGTTGTTTACTGGTAAATTTGCTTAACATATTGCTAATTGCTTCAACGTTGACCATTTTTGCAGCCACTTATTCCACAGTACGCCACTATATTCCTCACCAAAGCGCCAAGGATGAGCACAACTTGGCCACCGTTGTTAACTGGACCATTTCAACCACGGCCTGTCTTAAACAGGGCCAGGTTTGCCTCAAACACGTTTGGCAAAATATGCTGGACTACGAACGAAGTGCAGTCGTGCTGTACTGTATTGCTGCAATAGTTTGCCTGATTGCCACGTTCTGGTCCTGCTGTATGACCTGTTTCTGTTGCTGCTGTGATGCTGAGGTATCCCAAGCCCTTCCCATATTTTGCTTCGTTGCCTTCGTGGTCAATCTGGCCGGCCTCATTTGCATATTTGCCCAAGGCCGACTCAGTTCCTTTGCCGTTCGGTTCCAGGAGCTGCGAGCCGTCCATTCGTGGGCCGATTTTAAACGAAAAATCAACGATGCGCTCTGGTGTGCCATCCTTGCCTGCCTAGGACTTTTCCTGTGTCTAATCCTAAGTATATGGCACGCTTGTATTAAGACTCACCGAACAAGAAGAAGCATTCGACCCCATCCATATTATTCGTAAATTTTAACATTACGGTAACGTTGATTCATTCGCCCATTCTTATTTCAGACAATTTGAAAAAATTTTGCATTCTTATTCGGGAATCTTTTCGGTGTAACCAAAAACGAAAACTTGTAGAAACAGAAACCTAGTATTGAAACCATTCAAACTGAAGGCGACTGAAACAACACTACAGATTTGTGTTCACAAGATAAAACTAGGGTAAATGAACTTGTAGAAATCGCTCTTGTTGAACCCCTAATAAAAAGAGCTGTCTGCTTGGTTAGGTAGAGTCGTTCAACACTAAGCGTTGTTCACGCCAGCAAAAATAGTGCCTTACCAAAGGTCTTGTTTTATCCGCCTACCGCTCAAAATTTTAAAACTCGACCAATCAAGCAATAATTTGTAATGAAAGTTAAGAATACGCTGAGCTAACACACCGAAATCGTACTTTCGGAAATAGTCCTGCGATCTGCAAGGTGAACCGCTGTGGAACCGCTAAGTTATCTCGAATTTCTCGAGTCGCAGAAAACGAAACTAAGTCGCTTTTACGATTTGCGGTGTTAACATAACTCTTCGTCTAAAGCACACTCACATAAAATTTTAGCTAGCCTACTAGTTCTAAAAGTTGGAGCTCACAGCTGTCTAGACCTCTATCACGAGAGCTGACTGGAGAACAACTCCACTATCACCTTAAACAACGTTAACAAACAATACGACAGCACCATGAACCAAGCTCACGGCTAAAGTAAACTCTGGGTATTAACCGGCACTACAAAAAGATGCGAAGCATTCGGTCGGAAATTTCAGTATGATCTAACCAGAACTAACTTGTTCAGACCAGCCTACACCGTAAACACCCTCTTCAGGAAAAAGCTAGTAAAGTACAAGCTAGCAAAGTACAAGTCGATTGCCGTACTATCATACTCAACAAAACCGTGATAAAGCTATGAATTCCGTACAATTGCAGGTTTTCTGAGGATGTAGCACACTAGCAAACAGCTATACTTACTCGTAGTCAGCTCCTCTCCTACGGGTATCTCGCCCACTAATCAGAGAAACCTAATATGCACTTTAACACAAATCCATTTTTACTCAACAAGTGTAACATAATTAACTGTCAACAATATCCAATTATATATTGATACCTAAGACAACCAAACACCAAATTTGTTAAACAAAAAAGAAAACATCAAACAATTCAGTATGCTATCCGGCGAAAACTTTTACGGTGCGGAAAGTGCCACACCAGCCACAGTGACAACGACAAAGATAAAACAAATGATCCGCAGTTAGCAATTTTCAGTTGTTCAATTTCATTGGTTGTCTGCTTCTTCAGCTCTAGCTATTTCTTCTTCCCTTGAGCCTTTTGAGCAGCCTTGGTGGTCTTTCCTCCGGCGGCTTCGCTCTTGTCCACGGCCTTAATGACACCTGAAAACAGCAAAATTGAAACCATACTGGAGGTAAACAGAAGCATCATTGCAGCAATCAAAGGAGCACAAATTACAAAATGTAATAGAGATACATTGTGCACTACATTGCACTTGTTGATTTCAAAAATATACAAATTAGAAAGCAAAATAATTGATATACAAAAGGTAGATAGCAAAATAAATTTATATACGCCAAACAAAATGTTAAATCATTGGCGAAAGTAACTAGCAAGGACAGGCACCTAGTCAAAAACTTCTTACATACAACATTTTGCAATTATCTACTTACCGACAGCAACGGTCTGTCTCATGTCGCGGACGGCGAATCGACCCAAAGGAGGATAGTCAGTGAAAGCTTCGACGCACATTGGCTTGGATGGCAACAGCTCAACAATACCGGCATCACCAGACTTCAGGAACTAAAAACAGTAGAAAACGTACGTAATAAGCCGTATCACAAAGACAGTACCAAGAGTCCATGATTTTCTCCATATATTAGAAGAAGAGTAAGCTACTAGAGGGCTCCTCCTCTTGGCATAGCGTAACGGTGCTCCGACCACAATACGCGAATGTTACCAGCAGAAAAGAGGTCACCGTTTGGTGGGGGGCACCCCCCCCCCACACGAAACGGAGGGAGGGTATACCTGTCGACCCTAAAGCAGGTTAAGTTTTCCTAATTGGCTGTTGACGACCCCCCCCCCAAACGGGGACCACTTTTTGCGACCCCCCCCAAACGGGGACCTCTTTCAGCGACCCCCCCCCCCAACGGGGGAACATTCGCGTATTGTGGGCGGAGCACCGTTACGCAATGCAGTGAAGAGAAGCCATCTAGTGGCTAACTCTTCTTCTTAATAATAGTGCTATTATGCACTCTTGACAGTACGTATGTTGGACATATTGAACCGTGCATTGCTTGCCTTGTAGAAGTCATTGTGCATTTCCATTAAAAACTTGTTAAAGTTAAGAAGCAACGGAAGTTCGAAAGGTCAGTTCTAAAACCTAGACTTAGTGGTTATTCCGTGTTGCTCACCTTAGGTTCATCTTCCAGCTTCTTGCCAGAACGACGATCACACTTCTCCTTGAGTTCGTGGAACTTGCAGGCGATGTGAGCAGTGTGACAGTCCAACACCGGGGTGTAGCCAGCTGCGATCTGACCAGGATGGTTCAAGATGATAACCTACAAAAACAATTTAAGAACATAGGGCAAGTTACCAATATGTACATAAAAGTTACAGGTTCAGGAGGGGATATCGCTACACTGCTCTCTAACCGCCTTAATCAAGCTGGGTTTTCTTTAGTGGGGGTTTTTCTGTCCCACTTTTCGGGTTCCCCACTTTTTTGGGCTTTCCCCCAACTCACTGTGCCCAGAAAATACCAAATTTGAAGGATTTTTGGTCTAGATGTTCACTAATTTTCCGGCTTCGCCGGAATTTTTTGGTAAAAAATGGTCTATTTTGGTACTCAAACTTTATTTTTGAGCAGTTTTAAGCATAGTTATAGCGGTATATGTAGAAAAGAGGGTATTTTTACTGCATTTTTGGCATTTTTAGGTCACTTTGGATTCCCCCCACTTTTTTCGCCTAGAGAAAACCCAGGCAAGTATGAACAAAAAACCACAAATTTTTGTATCTACAAATACATTTACGGCATAGACTAGATTTACCTGTGCAGTAAAGGATTTGCAGGCCTTAGCCGGATCGCTCTTGCTGTCGGAGCAGACATTGCCACGACGAATTTCCTTGACAGAGACGTTCTTGATGTTGAATCCGACGTTGTCTCCGGGGAGGGCCTCCTGCAAGGCTTCGTGATGCATCTCCACCGACTTGACTTCAGTGGTCAAAGCCTGGGGCGCAAACGTGACCACCATGCCGGGCTTCAGGACACCAGTTTCCACACGGCCAACTGGCACAGTTCCAATACCTAAAAATAAACAACAAAATATCAGATAAAACAAGAACATCACCCTATCCTGTCAAGTTCAGTTCAGTTCCAGTTTTTAACTCAGCCGCAAAAACTGTCATTCTCAGGCTCTCGAAAACATTTTGCCCCTTACAAAATCGGTTGCGGACCGGCTGTGAAAAACCCCTGGCCGCGTCAGGAAAGATGTCTCTACAAACTAGTGCACACTTAGTCAATCTCAATCTAAACATGAAACTATATCGTTATTATACCTCCAATCTTGTAGACATCCTGGAGTGGAAGTCGGAGCGGCTTGTCGGTGGGACGAGTGGGCGGGAGGATGGAGTCCAAGGCTTCCAGAAGGGTCTTGCCAGACGCATTTCCCTCCTTTCGCTCAATGGCCCATCCCTTGTACCAGGGCATCTTGTCCGAAGCCTCCAACATGTTGTCTCCGCACCAGCCAGAGATAGGGACATAGGCAACAGCCTTCGGATTGTATCCAATCTTCTTGATGTAATTGCTCACCTCAGTCACAACTTCGTTGAAACGAGCCTATAAGCCAAACAATAGAATGATTAGTCCAAAGAATTGTAAACACCTGCAGCAACGAACATCAAGCTGAAGACGAAACTAACTGGAGAAACGCCCAAGGATTTCGCTCAAGAATTTTGGCAAAGATGCTGTTCCTTCAAACTAAACCCAGAAACGTAACACATGCAAGTTCGTTGTAGGCCTGAGACAGGTACCGAAATGTTCACAGTGTACTGAATGTACAAGAACAAATCAGTGTTTTAATTGCCAACTCTGTAGTATAACCCTTGCGACATAATGTCCTCATAACCGAACAATGAAAAATGGGGACAGTGGTACAAGGGTAACCGATGTTAATCATTCGCCAAACGGATCTAAAATACCGTTTCGAAAAATCCAACATATGCACCGGACCAATTACTGCCCACCACCTCGCCACCCACATAAAGAAGACAAAGCGTTAACATTAGAGAACATGCCCGCCCTGGTAGAAATCCCCAATTTCAGCTTTATATACTGTAGGGTAATTCTCCTCGTCTGTCGATGTCTTACCTCAGAGTATGGTGGTTCAGTCGTGTCCATCTTGTTACAGGCAATGATCATCTGCTTCACACCCAGGGTATAGGCCAACAGGGCGTGTTCACGAGTCTGACCATTCTTGGAAATACCGGCTTCAAATTCACCCGTACCGCAAGCAACCACTAAGACAGCACAATCGGCCTAAAACGGGGGGACAAAAATGTAAAAGCATTTCTCATAAACATGAGTTTAAATATTTTTGAGCCTGGAATATCGGTAGTGGTCCCGCTAGCCTAGAAGGTGAAACCTATGTCTATGTCGGTTTGCTGAAATAACGTTAAATAAGACAGTGACGTTACAAACTTTCGTTTGGGGACCCGATTGAAAAAGTCTGAACCCAGCCTCATCAGGGCTAAAGATGGCAGTTTTACCATAATGGAGCAAACAAAATATTTCACAAAATGTTAGTGCATGCGTAGTCTCAAAACATCGAAATTACAAAACCAAACAAAATATTTGAAACCAGTAAAACCTTTTGTACGGCACAACGAAAAAATTCCAAGCAAACCAACTTCCCCTAGTACCAAAAACATCAGAAGATTAAGCAAGATTCGTTTTATCTAAACCGTCCATTTTTAGCTGTGGCAGAGTTTTCAGACAACAAGCGCTAAGCTTTAAACAAAGCCTTTTTTGGATGAGACCCCTTCAGGGAAGCCCGAAATGGAACTCTCAACAACACAGAACTGCGAGTATACCTGTGACGTTCCTGTAATCATGTTCTTGATGAAATCACGATGTCCAGGAGCATCAATGATGGTGATGTAGTACTTGGAGGTCTCAAACTTCCACAGGGCAATGTCGATGGTGATACCTCGTTCACGCTCAGCCTTAAGTTTGTCCAACACCCAAGCATACTTGAAGGATCCCTTTCCCATCTAAAACACAAGAATACAATGCACGAGTCAAAGAGGAGAAAGACGCAAAGGAAGCAAAGTGGAGAACCACACGCACAGAGAACTAATTACGTACACAGAGCGTAGCGTACCTTACAAATGGACTTTGCAGTCGACACAAACTTACAAAACCTATTTGAACTTTTAATTAAAACGAGTAAATGTTCCATCCAAAGTAACAAAAAACTGTGCGCCAACCAGCAGATTACAAGCGAGCGCTTTATACGCAAATATAAAAGCAAGAAAACAGCAGCACGTAATTAGCAAACCTAACTTACTTCCTGGGCTTCCTTCTCAAACTTTTCGATGGTTCGCTTGTCAATACCACCGCATTTGTAGATCAAGTGGCCGGTTGTGGTTGATTTGCCAGAGTCGACGTGGCCAATCACAACAATGTTGATATGAATCTTTTCCTTACCCATGGCGGTCCAAACAGATCGGTTGATCAAATAAACTATGTATCACAGACTAATATATTAATAGCTCTAAAGCGCTAAAAGCGGATCCGCACTGAAAAGAAAATATGTATGTACGTGTGTATATGTTACGTAAATATCAGGGTGTTTTTAGGGATTTTTTCCGGGGGGGGGGAGAATTTTCGGGGTAGTATCCAATATCAATGTATACATATTATATAGCCATGGGGCAGGGGCGTATCCAGGATTTTGAAAAGGAGGGGGCTTTATCCAATATTCTGAAGGGGGGGTTTTGAGAACAATGTATACATATTATATAGCCATGGGGTGAAAAACCCCACCCGCCTCCTGAGTCATGGGTTGGAGCTATGAGCTCCAAAACATGGCAGCAAAAAGCGCGACTCATTCTAACCTATGTATGGAAAGATCAAGTCATTTGGTTCACTCCTGCTCATTTATTGACATTTGGTGGGGGGGAACCCACCCAAATTTTTTGAAATTTTTTAACAACTCATGGGCATAAAAGAAAGTTCTAGGTACGCCAAGTACGATGGTAAATATATAAAGTTCTCAGCTAAAAGTTCCAGCCAAAATCCGAAAAGTGGGGTTTTCCACCCATGGCTATATAGTTTTAGAGACGCGGCGCTAAATAAGCACCTCTCTACGTACGTTCATAGATGTAATTGGCCCCTCAGCCATTTTTACAACCCCCCCCACAATTTTTGGGGGCCTGGGCCCATAGGTGTAAGGTGGGGGGGAGCCCCCCCAGCCATTTTCTCAACCCCCCCCCAGAACTTTTTTGGGGGGGGTCGTCGTCCCCCCCCCAACTCCCCAACTGGGGGGGGGGGGGGTAGACGCGCCGAAGGCTCGAATAACTGCCAAAATTTGGGTGTTTTTAGAGTAAATTTTGCAAAAATTTTCAAAAATATCCAAATTTTTGGCTTAAAGTGTCTATTATTGCGAGGAATACACATTTTTAACTGTATCTGGGGGTTTTTTACTGGGGGGGGGCGCCCCCCCCCCACTTTTTGAGTTCCCCCCCACTCGACCTCTTCCCCCCCCCCCCCCACTTTTTTGGGCTTCCCCCCCCAACTCACCCTAAGGTGCTCAGAAAATGCCACATTTTTAGTGATTTTTGGTCAAAATTTTCAAAAATTTTCCGGCTTCGCCGGGATTTTTTCGTCAAAAATGGTCTATTTTGGTGCTAAAACTCAATTTTAGAGAACTTTTAAGCTTAGTTATAGCAGTATATGTAGAAAACAGGCTTTTTATACTGTATTTTTGGCATTTTTAGCCCATTTTATTCCCCCCCCCACTTTTGGACCTCCCCCCCCCATTAGTGGGGTGGGCGTCCCCCCCCACTTATTTTTGCCTAGAAAAACCCCAGTGTATTATGAACTTTCTGACTTATTATTGACCTTATTTTGGACTTGGAAACATGTTGGCAATCAAGTTTTCGAGTTTAAAAACCATGTCTAATGTCAAAATAACTTCATAGTTGAATGTCCATTGGCATTAGAAACGGCTGAAAATGCGATTTTTGGCATAAAAATTGAAAAATTTTTTGGAGGAGGGTTGGGGGGGGTCCTGTCCTGGGGGGGGGAGTTGTCCCCCCCACCCCAAATCTCCGCCCTATGCCTGGGCCCCACCGCGAACTGCCACCCCAAATCTCCGTTACACCTATGCCTGGGCCCCACCGCGAACTGGGAGGGGGGGGGGGTAGTCGCGCCGCCGCAGGCGAGAACAATTGGCCAAAAATGGTGTATATTTTTTTGGGTAAATTCTGCCAAATTTTTGGCTTAAAGAGTTGATTGCGAGAACGTTTTTAACGGTTTTATGGACTTTCTGGCATAGGTGTACCACCTGTTTGGGTTGGGGGGGGGGGGGGTAGAAGGTCCAAATTTGGCTCGGGGGACCCCACCAAAATCCGAAATTTGGGGGAGGGGAGGGGGACCCCCCCTAAACTGTACCCAAGTTTTTTTGGCTAAAAATGCTCCTTTTTCGATGTACAGTACATAAAACATACTCAAAAGCTTCTGTCGATAGTTTTCGTATGCGAAAATAGGGCTTGAAAATTGACAAATTTGTGCTAAAATATGCCTAACTTAGCCCAGATTCTGGTTTATAATTGCGAATATTACCTTTTAATTGCTATAAATAACCATCTTTAGCTCTTTATATGTGATTTATAGCCATGTTTTCGAATTTTTTTCAAAAATTTTCAGAAATTGCAAAAAATTTTTCAAAAATTTTGCATTTTTTACCTGGTTTGGACCCAATTTTAGGGGGGGAGGGGGGTTTGAGCTCGGCTTGGGGGGGGGGAGTAGTTGGGGTCGGGTAGGGGGGGAGGGGGGTCTGGCCTCTCCGTGGGGGGGGGGGGTCTCACAGGGGGCAAACTGTAGCCTGGTTCACCTATGCTTTCTGGCTCTGTTGATTATTGCGAGAACGTTTTTAACGGTTGTGGACTTTCTGGCTCAATATTGACCTTATTTTAGACTTAGAAACATGTTGGCAATCAAGTTTTGTTTAAAACCCCTGTCTAATGTCAGAATTACTTCATAGTTGAATGTGTTTTGGCATTAGCAATGGCTGAAAATGCGATTTTTGACATAATAAAATTTTTTGGGGGAGGTTTGGGTTGGGGGGGTCTAAAAAGGGGGCCCCCAAAATCCCGGAAGAGGGGACCCCTCAACCCAAATCCCCGTTACACCTATGCGTACGTCCATCACACTTCGGGGATCGACCGCCAAATTTTCAAGTTCACCCTCCCTCCCTAGTCCCTATCTAATTTTTCGGTGAAACTATGGAGCGAGGTCGCCGAAAATTGCCCAGCCAAAACCCCTAAATTTAAGTTTGTTGCCATTTTTGGCCAACAATCTGGGGTACGAAAATTTGTCATTTTGGTTGGGGGCTCCCCCTAACATATGTAGGTGTATATACCTTGAGAAAAAAGTTGGGGGAGGGAACAGCCGAAATAAAGGTGGGTGGAGTCAGCCGGTTTGAGGTGGGGTGGGCCGGGGTCCGGAAAAATCGAATTTGGAGGGGTACAAAAATTTTTCAGTCAAAAATTAAGAAAAACGTTATTTCCAACTAAAAATAAACAATATTTCTTCATTTTTGCTCAATTAGTCGAAAAACTTGGATTTTTGCAAAAAATAACTTTTCCAAAAAATTTCGAATTTGAAAATTTGAGGCCAAGTTTTCAAAATTTTGAGTCTGCAAAATTTGGGTGGGTGGGGTCTGGGAATTGGGGGTGGAGTCCAGACTCCAGACATGTGCAGTAGGGGAAAAACCCCCCACCACATTGGTGTGTTTGGGGGGGGTGGGGGGGGGACCCCTCCCCCCAAATGGAGGGGTCGCCAACCCCCCCCCCTAAAAATTTTTTCCTACCCCTCCCCCCAAATCGATTTTTTCAGACCCCTCCCCCCCTAAAAATTTTCAAACCCCTACCTAAATTTTTGAAAATTTTTAGCTAACAAGTCGAAATTTTTCCAAAAAATTCCAAAAATTAGCAAAAAATTGCTAGAATTCGCTTAATTAAGCTAAAAATCGTTAAAAATAGCTGTAAATTGAGAAAATTTTTCATTTTTTAACGAAAAACCGACTTTTTTCGAAATTTTTCGCCGACCCCCCCACGAATATTTTTCTTACCCCTCCCCCCAAATCGACTTTTCGCGACCCCCCCCTCCCCCTTTTTTCGCCAAACCCCCTACCTACTTTTTTCTCACCCCCCACCCACTTTTTTCGCCAGCCACACCTATGCCCCACCATAGTTTCCCTGGAACTTAGGGTCTGGGGGGGGGGGGGGAGGTAAATTTTGGGATTTTGGTGGTTGAGGTCGACCCCCGAAATGTGATGGGGACCCCCGAACCCCCCCCCCCCACAATTTAGACCTCAGAACTTTCGAAAAATGGCCAAAAAATGCAAAATTTCCTGTAATTTTGCCCTTTTTTCTTCAAAATAATGCTTGTTTTTACCGTTTTAGGCGTTTTTGCACCGTTTTAAAGCGATTTTAAGCCAAAAATGACCATTTTTCGGCCAAAATTTGCTAACTTTTTGGGTCCAAAAATCGTAGGGGGGGTTCGGGGGGGGGGGGGGTAGCCGAAAGTTGGCGGAGGGTAAGTCAAAATATCTGGGGGGGGGTAAAGTTGGTCGAAAATTTTGGGGGATACCCCCCCAAGCACATGTATGGTGGAGTCTACCTCAATTTCGAGGGTGGGGTCGGTCGGACCGGAACTTTTCCATTTGGGGGGAGGATGATGCCCCCTAACACATCAGAAATTTCGAAAAATGGGCAAAATTCAAAATTTAACGCGTTTGGAGTTTTATATCGCTTTGAGAAATTTTTTCAAAAAAGACCATATCAAAACTTCAACGAAAAAAGACGGGGCTTCGCGCTTTGAAAACCGTTCATTCGACGACATACCACGAAGACGAAACATTGCAATTATTCTGAATTTTAAATCAGAAATTGACCCAAAAAAGTTGAAACATGTCCCGGCAACAATAAAAGCAGCCTTTTGTTTCACCTGAGCGACCCCTACCTACCTCCCTCCTACAACATTATACGCCAGAACCCTCCTATGATATGAAAGTACACTGACTTACACATCTGCGCAAAGCTAACACAAGGCCTATAGCAAAATTTGATTCCTGACCATACCAAGAGATTTACACAGAAGAAAGGACAGTAATTGCTTTACCATGTCAGGTTGGAGCAAATTCAAATTTTATATGAATCTTTTCAATTAAGTTTAACTATTTTTCATTTAACTATCCCATACTATTTCAGTTTCAAGCATTTTGCAAGTTATTTTCAAATTTGAAATTGTTTTAACGAGTAACGTCAACTGTGCCTTGTTGTTGGTTGTTTCTTGTTTTCTGTGCCGTGTTGTTGTCGAAACAACTGTGCCGGTTGTTTCTTGTTTTCTGAAGTACTGAATTTGAGATACATCAAGCTCTCAAAATTATTTTGAAAAATAAAGCAAAACATATCATTGTTCCCGATAATAGAAACTATTACAAGATTTAAGGTGGTAATTCTCTTTGGTCACATAAAGTTTGCACCATTATTACTCATTCATTGTTTGGAGTTAAGGTGGTAGTACCACTAGCGGGATTTTCTACATAATCCTGTATGAATGAAGAAATCTTGACAAAATTTTGGGAGAAGTAAGCTAGGATGGCAGGCTATCTTTGCACAATGTTTTGGTGTCAGCGAGCGCATAATTGGCTAGCTACCATCATAGCTTTGCGCATGCGCAAATAATCAAAATTTTATTTAGACTTTATATGGCATATTTGACTCAACCACGTGAAAGAGCGCAAAACGCGCTTTAACATGATGTGCATATCTCTTCTGTACATGGTTTCTATCAAAAGTTACAGGTGTTTTTAGATGTGGCTGAATTACGTTGACCGTTTGCACACATAATGTAAAGTAAGAACAGTTTATCCGAAAATTAAATCAATTGGGTTTTAGCGGTTCCTGTTGCGTTATTTATGTGCATTATTTAGTAGAAAGCACTTTGTAGCTGCTTGAAAGCATTGGAGATTTAGAAAACCAAAGCAAACAATGAAAAATTACAGAATGTTTGTTTTTGATTTTCTCGTAACTCCTTCAGTCAAAATGGACCAAATTTTGCAGACATGTTTTGCATCAGCATACGCTCAGGCCGTTTTCTTGGTTTTTGAAAAAACTCAATGTTGAGCAAGATATAAAATTTACAAATTTTCGAAACACGCAAAAAAAACGGAAAACTCACTTTTACGAAAAACTAAAAAAACGGCCTGAGCGTATATGTAAACTAGCCATATTCAGAAAATCTCAAATGATTTCATCAAGGATGGTATGAGATATTTAAATTTAAAGCTTTTAATACATTTCCTATTGTGTAGACAGCAAGCCAATCCCCGCAGCGTCGTAGGTCAGCTCATCTGATGCAAAACATGATAAAGAACAAATTGGTGGTAGTACCACTACCGGGGTGGACTTTGAAGAGATGCTGTGAACTAAATACTTAATGAATCGGCTTGAAATTTGGCAAATTTGTTCGGTGATACTCCGGTAGGCGCACACCTTACAATTTTTCGCAATTGTCAGAAATGCTCTACTCCGGTAGGCGCACACCTTACAAAACTGAGGGGTTACTGTAAAACGCTCTACTCCGGTAGGCGCACACCTTACTAAATTGAAGGTTTACTGCAAAACGTTCTACTCCGGGAGGCGCACACCTTACAAATAGTGATTTCTTGTACTCGTGATAATATGTACTAAACTGATTGCAAACTAAAATTGCACAACTGTTACAAAATAATTAATCACCGCAACATGACAAGCAGGTGTAGATGTAGTTGTCGGAACTAAATACAAAAGAAACCTATATAACACAAATCTATTGAAAAGGTAAGTTCCGCCGTTACAGGCGCCAATCTTAGGAGACATTCTGTAATTAAGTGGACTTTCTGGCGCTAGGAAAATGCTATATAAGAGGAAACAAATTACATCTAGCCACAGTAGTAGCAACTCTTTGCAATGGATTCTGTTCGCGATCCCACGTTGATAGAAATTACTACTATCTGTCAATTTGGAAGGGACTGCTGTTGATTATTGTCGTGAGAATGGCATTTTACCTAACTCAGACGCATTAAGCTTACTTCATGAAAACGATGCTACTTGTCCGCTTGGAACTGCAGGGTGTCATGGTTCGATCTACGACGTTGCAATTCGGGGAAGACCCAGCGTTCGCTGCAACGGGTGCAAGCGGTATCGGAGCGCTCGGTCTGGAAACCATTTTAAATTTGCAGGTTCAGCCGGGTTTGCCTCCATACTCGTTCTTTGCTCAACCCGGGAGAGACGGAAAATCTAGAACGAAGTTGAAGGTAAAGGAAACTCTGCTAATTATGTATACATTCTCGAAGCAGAATACTTTTACTCAGATCAAGGAGTTGCTAGGCCACAGCAACGACTGCATATCTGACTGGTTAAACTATTGCAGAGAGGTGTGCCTTGAGGCTATGCGGACAGCCCCTCCAGTCGGTGGACCGGGACAAGTTGTGCAGGTAAATCCAATTAAAATATTAATTGTTAATTAAATTTCAATATTTAAACTCTGAAATTAAATTAAATTAAATTAAACTTAATCGAGTTAATTTTAATCGAGTAATTAATCTTATTAAATCGAGTTAAATTTTGAAAATTCTAGTAACTTGTTCATTATATTTTATTATTTATTCTAGATCGACGAAAGCTATCTCCGTGGTCGAAGGAAATACAACCGTGGAAGGCTGATGGCTGGCAACCGCGTCGAGCCCGCTCGTGCCAACTATGGAAATCATGTGGTTGGTCCTTGGATTTTCGGAATGGTCGATGAATGGCGCGCCTACACTGGGATTCCCACCTGGGGTCAGTATCTGCACCGAACTGTTAACCATTCCCAAAATTTTGTGGATCCCGGCACCGGAGCCAACACTCAGCGCATTGAGACTCACTGGGGCGCACTAAAGACGAAACTTCTCCGTGAAAAAAGGGGCGTCCGCGGTCACTTGCTGGCTGGACATTTGGCTGCTTACTCTTGGCTTGCTTGCCATAAGAAAACCCCTTTCAAGGACTTTATTTCGGAAGTACATCGCCAATTTCCTGTCGTTTAAACTGACTTTAGTTTACATTGCTTGTCCATGTTTGTTAATAATGTTAAGGTATGTTATTGCACGTTACATATGTTTATGAATATGTTCAACTTGTAATTAAATAATACCTAATGACATTACTTCATATATAATTGTTTAATGTATAAGTACGTGTTTGCGCCAGCAGTTGAGTACATATTATCACGAATACAAGAAATCACTATTTGTAAGGTGTGCGCCTCCCGGAGTAGAGCGTTTTGCAGTAAACCTTCAGTTTAGTAAGGTGTGCGCCTACCGGAGTAGAGCGTTTTACAGTAACCCCTCAGTTTTGTAAGGTGTGCGCCTACCGGAGTAGAGCATTTCTGACAATTGCGAAAAATTGTAAGGTGTGCGCCTACCGGAGTATCACCGAACAAATTTGCCAAATTTCAAGCCGATTCATTAAGTATTTAGTTCACAGCATCTCTTCAAAGTCCACCCCGGTAGTGGTACTACCACCTTAAGGTGGTGATTCCTTTTGGGCACAAATTGCTGGTTGGCGGCGCAAATCAGGGTGAAATTTGGCAAAACTTTCCGAAATACATTCTTTTAGCGTTCTAACACCCTCCGCGCAATCCCGATTCAAAAATTCGAAATTTCCGATCAGGGCGGTTTTTCCCAATTTCTGAAAGTTTGGCGGCAGCTATACAGTTAAGACTATATTCGTTTAAAAGATCTCGTTGAGCTTCACATTTTTGCTTTTTCCTGCTGCGCCTCAGCGCAGCAGGTCTCTTAAATTTGCTCGGCCTCCGGGACTCACACACATTTTGCTTGATAAAGATACTCCTCACCGTAATTACGTGTAAACAATGGTTTAAGATAGGGATTGCATGATTTGTGTGTGCAATCATTTCTTTAATTCCAAAGAACTTCTCTTCCGATTCATGTAGATATTACGCATATACGTTTCCTCGTGTTTTAATAGATTCGGAAAAAATATTCTCTGCTCCGATTGATGACTCATAGTTAAAGTTAAACTTCCTGATCTTAACAGTTCACCAGCGATTTTTCAAATACATGGAACTTGCAGAAACAAATGCTAACATGTATCTAATGCTGAATTGTTTGAACTTTATTTGCGACATAAAAGTAAATTCCTCAACTTTAGGAAAATTGTTCAGACAATGTTTTGCACGTATATTTTCTGTAGTAAGCAAGTAAGAGCTCCTTATAAAGTAATTAGCTGCGCAGCAGGTTTACAATTACTTAAATGTCCGACCAACGGAAACTGAAACTTTTGCATAGAATCTTGCTTGTTAAAGCAACTTTCTATCTTTTCTCTAGCGTGCGATATAGCCGACTTTCTTGTTTTGGCGTCGAAAACTTGTCATTTTTGCAAAAATTAAATAATCCATCATTTCTTGAACTACACAAGCCGGAAAATCAAACTAAGGGCGTCGATCTGAAGGCCTCACAGGGGCAAATTATCCGATGGATGATCGTCTTCCAACAGCTATCCCGTAGGCTGCAATCATGAAAAATGTAGTTGTTGCAAAAACACGACCAATTTTTTCCAAAGATTGTGGAACATTCACCATGCAATCTGGAGGGCTGCTACTTAACAAATGAGTTCTGCACAAATATACCCAGGGTCGTTTTTTTAGTTGCCCCGATTACTGCTTTCTAGCTAAAGTAATCGCTTGACAAATTTGGAAAAAGTAGGCAAAATACAGGTTACGCACACATTTCAGCTTATTTCTCTATAACGAAGAGCGATTTCACAATAAATAAAAAATCGTCCCCAGCTATTTGATGGAGGTATCGAATGATATAACCGATGTCTCGCGAAAAAATTTACTTGAGTCTGCAAAAAATCTGGAAAATTATACTTCTTCTAAAATGTGTCAAAAATATTTTAAAAAAGCAACATTAGTTTCATGGTATGCATTAAAAAGAGAAAATGTCAAGCTACATTTCGATATAAAAATGGCTTCTTAACTCCAAGTAGGCTAATGAACGAGTAATAATGGTGCAAACTTTTGTGACCAAAGGGAATCACCACCTTAAGAAGCCATTTTTATATCAAAATGCAGCTTGACATTTTCTCTTCTTAATGCAAACCATGATTCTTTAATACCATACATTAATGTTTCTTTTCTAAAATATTTTTAACACACTTTAGAAGAAGTATAATTTTCCAGTTTTTCTGCAGACTCAAGTAAATTTTTCGCGAGACATCGGTTATATCATTCGATACCTCCATGAAACAGCTGGGGACGATTTTTTATTTATTGTGAAATCGCTCTTCGTTATGGAGAAATAAGCTGAAATGTGTGCGTAACCTGTATTTTGCCTACTATTTTGCAAATTTGTCAAGCGATTACTTTAGCTAGAAAGCAGTAATCGGGGCAACTATAAAACGTCCCTGGATATATTTGTGCAGTACACACATGTTAAGCAGCAGCCCTCCAGCTTGCATGGTGAACGCTCCACAATCTTTGGAAAAATTAGTCGTGTTTTTGCAGAAACTATATTTTTTATGATAGCAACCTACAGGATAGGTCAGGTGTTGGAAGACGATCATGCGTCGGATAATTTGCCCCTGTGAGACCTTCAGATCGACGCCTTTAGTTTGATTTTATGGCTTGCATAGTTCAAGAAATGATGGATTATTTTATTTATTTCTGCAAAAATGACAAGTTTTCGACGCCAAAATAAGAAAATTGGCTGTATCTCAAAGTAGAGAAAAATAGAACGTTGCTCTAAAAAGCAAAATATGAAGCTCAATGAGATCGTTTGAATGAATATATTCATAACTGTATAGCTGCTGACAAACTTTCAGAAATTGGGAAAAACCGCCCTGACCGGAAAACTCGAATTTTTAAATCGGGATTGCGCGGAGGGTTTTAGAACGCTAAAAGAACGTATTTCGGAAAATTTCGTCAAAATGTATCTTGATTTACGCCGCCAACCAACAATGCCCAAAAGGAATCACCACCTTGAGGTAGAGATGAGGATTTTGGCTCGCGGCTCGGCTCGGATCGGCTCGGCTCGACTCGGCTCGGCTTCCGAGCCGAGCCGAGCCTAGCCGAGCCGATTCTATCGAAAAATTTTAACTTCATTGCAATTACTTCCGAATTTGTTCAAACAAAATACCAACTAATTCAATGAATTCTGTTTTCTGTTTTTAACTCTGTCGTCTAATTTTCCGTTTTCCCTTGTCTTTCCTTCCTTCCACGCCAATTTAGTTTAAACGTTAGGCTGTGCTTGAAGTCAACTTATGTATGGTGTAGTTAGAAACATTTTGACTTAGTTATTTCAACTTGTCATATTTGGTATTATCAAGTGGAAACCCTGTAGCTTGCATAGTAAATGCTCCATAATTTGGTGGTTTGAAAAATTTTGTCATGTTTTTGCAAAAACTACATTTTTTCGTATCGTGGCCTAGCATCGTGCGGGATAGCAGTTGGAAAATTATCATGTCACGGATAATCGGCCCCGACGAAACCTTCAAATCGATACCCTTAGTTAATTTTACGGCTTGCGTAGCTCAAGAAATGGTTTGATTTCTGCAAAAATGACAAGTTTTCAACGCCAAAATAAGGAAATCGGCTATATCCCAGAACACAAAAGAGCTAGAAAGTTGCTTCAAAAAGCAAAACTGTAGAACTCAACGAGATCTTTTGAATGAAAGCACATACTAGAGCCATGCAGCTACTGTTCAATTGTGAGAAATCGACTACAACTGCCCTGTATGGAAGTTTAGAATTTTTGAAGCGGGATTGCGCAGAGGGTGTTATGAGCAAAACACTGTCTTTTCTGATCCGCTGATGGTGGTTGATGGTAATTCATTTATTTGATTTTGCAATTGTACGCAGGCATCGCGGTATTTGTAAGTGCACTCAGTGCCAGTGCTTCAGCTTAAAATATATAACAATTAAGCCCCGACGGGAGACATTATTACTTTGAGGGCCTCGTATATAATCAGTTGGAACTTGCTAGCTAAATGGTCAAGTAAGATATTTTTAAGTTCCAAAATTTTAATTTATTGAATTGAATTTCATTACTTGCTCTAAAGCTTGCCTTTAAAGTAGCCTTAGGATAGAGTCAATCCACCATTGTCCCCCGAAACAACATAACCTTTGCATTTTTAACAAACTAGGCTTCCGTATTCATGACCATCGGATTACATTAGTATTAGTTTTATATTGTGCAGTATTTCTTTCCAAAAAAGAGATTTTGTCTTTTCAGCACTATCCATAAGATTTTGCTACCATTCTTGCCGAACCATAACGATTAAGAACAGACGTAAGAATCATTTGATTAACCTCGGAAGTCAGTAGGGTTGTTTCGATAATTCGGCGGGCCTACGAGGACCACTGGATCGCTTCACGTCCCATTCCTGCCCCCCGCTACAAAGTCTAGAATGTAGTTTATCTTCTCCATATTATCCTTGAGAACTTTTTCACTATGTGCCACACCACAGTTGCTGTCGCCTGAAGGGGTCATACATGTGCTTGGGGAGAGTTGGGAGGTTTCACCCCCAGACCTGGAGCTCACTCCCACCCAGAGGGGTCCCTCACCCCCCCAGAACCCGGGGTTTTCCGGTTTTTCCGGCAAAAAAACCGGAAAAGTTCAGTTTTTCGGCGGCCTCCGGCCGCCGGTTCACCCCCCCTCCCAGAATTTCCCCACCAGCACATGTCTGGTAGGGCCAAATCAATTTTTCCTATCTGCGGGTGAGCCCAAGATTTGGCACTGAATAGTCCTTGAGAACTAACTGAATTTATAATAATACATAAACTATTTCCTCCCACATTTGCAAAATGCCAATTACTTTAATTTTAAATGCAGTGCAGCTTTTTATAGAAAGCATTTCTGGTCTTTGGGAAGAGAATATCTGCCGTTTTATTTATTTTATTCACGCACGACTATTTTAATACTCGGCAGCTTTAATTAGTTTATGATAATGGAGTGAGTGATCTCACCGTTTCCTGTAATTATCTTAGTTTGCACGGTTACATTTCTGTTTCAGCTTTAACTTGCAACTGCTATATATTTGTTTCTATTTGTAGCTGCTAATCGATTTCTTATTTGGTGTTGATTCATGCAGCCATTATATACTAAGGTCTAACCAAATATATAATCTTAGAACTGAACTGAGAGCCATTGTCCTGAGTAAACATTTGAAGATAGCATATTTAAAGTATATAATTTTAGAATCCTCAGGAGGAGAATTCGAAAAACCCATAATATCCGGTTACCGGATACTGAAGCGATAAAAACGCTTCAGATTCGGAAGGAAAACGCTAATTAATTCGAACTCTAGTATGTTTGATCATGGATCAGAACATTTCCGAAAATCGAGTCATATCCTGTCCATGCCCTGTAACCGAAATAGTTGGACGTCCGGACCGACCGGATGCTAAGATAAAAGCACACTAAAACTCAAATTTAAAAGCTCGGAAACGGAAATGGACCCGACATTCAATTGCTTCGACACCGGTAAAATGAAAGTTGCCTCCAAAACAGGGTTTTCTTTGGTTTTCGGATTTGCGTCAACCTTGCGTCCCGCTAAGTTTAAGTTGCGTCCGGTTAAGAAATTTTGCGTCCAGGTAGAATTTTTGTTTTATCGTGTTTTCTGTGCAATAAATTGATTTATTTATAAAAATTTTGATAATTTCTTTAGTGTAACACTATTTAGACTATTTAGAAAGTTGATGCTGCTTAACATTACTGCAGGAATACAAAGAAACAGCGATGAACAGCGATAGAACCTATAGAACAGCGATGAGGGCAATGTACACGGCGGGGGATCTGGGGGGCGGAGCCCCCCAGAAGTTGAAGAATTTTTTTGCAATTCCAGAATATTCCGCAATGGAAATGGTTAAAAAGATTTTATTTGGCACCTGTTGCATCTAACGCAATACCTTGAGTAATTTTCAATATTATTGACACACATTCCGATATTTCAATGTCATACATAGCTAAACTAACTAAAGTATTAAAATTAATGAAATATTTAGGAATAGCATTGAGAAAAAGGTAGTAAATATCAAACATACATTCAGTTTCAAAAACTCAGAGAACTTCTGATCCCTGAAAACAGTATTGAAAGTGAGTACCGGGGGTCTGGGGGCGGAGCCCCCAGAAGTTGGAAATTTTTTGGCAATTACGGATTGAATCCGTAATGGACATGTTTAAAAAGATTAATTTAGCGTCTGTAGCATCTAACGCATTTTGTGCGTAATTTTCGATTGTATTGACACACATTATTCTGATGTTTCAATGTTATAGATAAACTAATTATATATGGTATTAAAAATTAATGAAATAGTTATTAAATTAATATCACTAAGAAGAAAGGTAGTCACTAAGAAGAAAGGTAGTACATATGAAAACACAAAGTCCATTTTCAAAACTCTGAGAATTACTGATTCCTCGAAAGATCAGTGTAAAAGATGAGGGGGGTCTGGGGGCGGAGCCCCCCAGAAGTTGGAGATTTTTTGCAATTAGGAATAAATCCGTAATAAAAATGTTGAAAAGAATTAATTTGGTATCTGTTACATCTAACTAAAGTATCAAATGCTATTTCGTTCTTTGCGTAAGTTGCAGCGTGTATGCGTGGTGTAGTTATTATTCTTCAAAATTGTGTTCGGTACTCCGATACTCCGGTAGGCGCACACCTTACAATTTTTCGCAATTGTCAGAAATGCTCTACTCCGGTAGGCGCACACCTTACAAAACTGAGGGCATACTGTAAAACGCTCTACTCCGGTAGGCGCACACCTTACTAAACTGAAGGTTTACTGCAAAACGCCTACTCCGGGAGGCGCACACCTTACAAATAGTGATTTCTTGTACAAGTGACGATATGTACTAAACTGCTGGCGCAAACACTTACTTATACATTAAACAGTTATATATGAAGTAATGTCATTAGGTATAATTTAATTACAAGTTGAATATATCCATAAACATATGTAACATGCAATAACATACCTTAACATGTACATATTAACAAAAATGAACAAGCAATGTAAACTAAAGTCAGTTCACACGACAGGAAATTGGCGATGTACTTCCGAAATAAAGTCCTTGAAAAGGGTTTTCTTATGGCAAGCAAACCAAGAGTAAGCAGCCAAAGTAAGTAAGAGTAAGAGTAAGAGTAAGCAGTCCCTTCTAATTGACAGATAGTACTAATTTCTATCAACGTGGGACCGCGAAAAGCATCCATTGTAAAGTGTTGCTATTACTGTGGCTAGATGTACTTTGTTTCCTCTTATATATATAGCATTGTTCCTGGCGCCAGAAAGTCCACTTAATTACAGAAAAATTAAATTTCTCTCCTAAAATTGGCGCCTGTAACGGCGGAACTTACCTTTTCAATAGATTTTTGTGTTATATTTTTCTTTTGTATTTAGTTCCGACAACTACATTTACACCTTGCTTGTCATGTTGCGGTGATTAATTATTATGTAACAGTTGTGCAATTTTAGTTTGCAATCAGTTTAGTACATATTATCACTAGTACAAGAAATCACTATTTGTAAGGTGTGCGCCTCCCGGAGTAGAGCGTTTTGCAGTAAACCTTCAGTTTAGTAAGGTGTGCGCCTACCGGAGTAGAGCGTTTTACAGTATGCCCTCAGTTTTGTAAGGTGTGCGCCTACCGGAGTAGAGCATTTCTGACAATTGCGAAAAATTGTTAGGTGTGCGCCTGCCGGAGTATCACCAAAAACTCAAATGTTCACGGTTATGCGCATTGTAATGTTTTACTTATTGATGTGAAATTTGCGAGTTCAAAAAGATCTATGGATACAGGTGGACAACGACTTAACAAATAACATTGAGACATGATCTTGCACCTTGGCATTCGACGACAAAGTGGTAAACACCAGGGGCCTGGGGGCGGAGCCCCCAGAACTCGAAGAAATTTTTGGAAAAAACGGAAAAATTGGTACTGGAAACATTTAAAGTTTTTTCTCTTACAAAAGTGAATTTTCTCCCGTAATAATGTTGCGTCTAGCTTGCGTCCCGTTAAAATTTCGTTGCGTCCAGATAAGAAACTTTGCGTCCAGACGCACATCTGGACGCAAAAAACCCTGCTCCAAAACATTCATTGTGGCAAAACTAACATTTTTTGCGAGCACGAGACCGGAAAAACCATTTTTTCTGGTTTTTTTCGAACTGGATAAGATCACAGAGGAAGCAATTTTGGTCCAAATCGGACGAAAGTTTGAATACAGACTAAATTCCACCTGATGAATTCGAAAATGTAATAAGCGAATCTGTACAACCTAGAGTTGGGACCGGTTCCACTAGAACCGGTTGGAACCGGAACCGGAACCGAACCGGAAGGAATTTTAGAACTGGAACCGGAACCTGTAGGATTTGGAACCGGCCGGTTCCACTCTTAAAAATGGACTTGAACTAATTTTTTGCAGGAGTTTAAATTTTGCAAAAGCTGGATTTTGTTTTTGTGGCTGCCATTCACTGTTGCCATTCATATTGTTTTTTCAAGCTAGTGACTGAAATTGAAGCTAAAAATCTAGTTTGAACTGAAACTAAACAAATTTAAGACCTGAAGGCGAAATATGTAGGATGAGACTGATAATAATTAAGAGTTTCAAACTAAACGTGAAATGAAGGTACAATTATTGGAACTGAAACTGAAGCTGACACTCCACAGAATAAATTTAGACCCTAAACTGAAAACGACAGCTTCAGCTTCCACTGGAGGTCAGGGTTTTTTGCGTTCCAGATGTGCGTCTGGACGCAAAGTTTCTTATATATCTGGACGCAGCGAAATTTTAACGGGACGCAAGCTAGACGCAACATTATTTCGGGAGAAAATTCACTTTTGTAAGAGTAAAAACTTTAAATGTTTCCAGTACCAATTTTTCCGTTTTTTCCAAAAATTTCTTCGAGTTCTGGGGGCTCCGCCCCCAGACCCCTGGTGTTTACCACTTTGTCGTCGAATGCCAAGGTGCAAGATCATGTCTCAATGTTATTTGTTAAGTCGTTGTCCACCTGTATCCATAGATCTTTTTGAACTCGCAAATTTCACATCAATAAGTAAAACATTACAATGCGCATAACCGTGAACATTTGAGTTTTTAACACAATTTTGAAGAATAATAACTACACCACGCATACACGCTGTAATTTACGCAAAGAACGAAATAGCATTTGATACTTTAGTTAGATGTAACAGATACCAAATTAATTCTTTTCAACATTTTTATTACGGATTTATTCCTAATTGCAAAAAATCTCCAACTTCTGGGGGGCTCCGCCCCCCAGACCCCCGCTCATCTTTTACACTGATCTTTCGAGGAATCAGTAATTCTCAGAGTTTTGAAAATGGACTTTGTGTTTTCATATGTACTACCTTTCTTCTTAGTGACTACCTTTCTTCTTAGTGATATTAATTTAATAACTATTTCATTAATTTTTAATACTGTAATTAGTTTATCCATAACATTGAAACATCAGAATAGTGTGTGTCAATACAATCGAAAATTACGCGCAAAATGCGTTAGATGCTACAGACGCTAAATTAGTCTTCTTAAACATTTCCATTACGGATTCAATCCGTAATTGCCAAAAAAATCTCCAACTACTGGGGGGCTCCGCCCCCCAGACCACCCGGTCCTCACTTTCAGTACTGTTTTCAGGGATCAGAAGTTCTCTGAGTTTTTGAAACTGAATGTATGTTTGATATTTACTACCTTTTTCTCAATGCTATTCCTAAATATTTCATTAATTTTTAATACTTTAGTTAGTTTAACTATGTATGATATTGAAATATCGGAAAAATGTATGTCAATAATATTGAAAATTACTCAAGGTATTGCGTTAGATGCAACAGGTGCCAAATAAAATCGTTTTAAACATTTCCATTGCGGATTATTCTGGAATTGCAAAAAATTCTTCAACTTCTGGGGGCTCCGCCCCCCAGACCCCCCGCCGTGTACATTGCCCTCATCGCTGTTCTATAGATACCTTTGTATTCCTGCATTAATGTTAAGCAGCATCAACTTTCTAAATAGTCTAAATAGTGTTACACTAAAGAAATTATCAAAATTTTTATAAATAAATCAATTTATTGCACAGAAAACACGATAAAACAAAAATTCTACCTGGACGCAAAATTTCTTAACCGGACGCAACTTAAACTTAGCGGGACGCAAGGTTGACGCAAATCCGAAATTCAAAAAAACCCTGCTGGAGGTGACACAAACTCACCGCTTCCCCTTTTCAGGCGATCGAGGCACGTTTCAGGTTTCACTGAAGCCGAGGCATAGAATTAAGAGAAATTTCAAATGTTTCTTTGAATCAACACTAGTGACATTATCCCGTCTGTTAATACCAAAATTAAATGTTAACATACTTGAAAAATCAGGAAAATGTATTGTAAGGGAAAATTTCTACTTCCTTTATTCCGGAAGGAATATCGTAATTTTTTGTTTTCATTCTGAAACCCATAAAACCCCTATTTACAACTTTTCAACCAAATCAGTGTTTTTGGTTCCCTTTGGTCTCTGCTTACAAAGCGAAATTTCGAGAAATCGAAAAAGTTTGTGAAGTTTGAATTCCTTGTGGTAGTAAAAATATACACATACCAAATTATTTTTGGAGTGGCCTAAGTTTCAGAATTTTTCGCACTGGGAAGGGAAGGGATAATGGGAAAGATCCAAAACTCTTATGTTGCAGTATCGTTGAGAGGAACTCGTCTGGAGCGAAATATTGCCCCTTTTAGGGGTAACTTGTTTATCTAATATGAACTCACCAACCCAACTAATCACAACAAAAATCTTGATAACTTTATTCAGAGATTCTCCGGCAATTCAAGACTAGTCTACCAGAATAAAAAACCCATGCTTTTCAAGAAATTTAAATATATTTGTTTAATTAAATCCAATATTGGAAACGAAAAATTAAAACTTAATTTTAAGCTTTAGAATCAAACTACGCCCACCGCCCCCGCAAACCACAAAAATTATAACGGCGACAAAGAATCTGCAGATATCATCAGCTGAAACTTCCACCAGAGGTCATAATCACTTGAAGCACAAGAACTGACCACACGACTGATTTTTATAAACAGAATGCAGAATTGCACAGAACAATGAACATTGCAAAAAATAAAACTTATCAGATAAATATATGAGACAACAACAGGCAAAAAAGAGAATAATAGGAACGTATAAATCTCCTTAAATCATCTTGAAATTTGCTTGCTCGAAACTGTGTATGTAAATGCTTTCAAAATTAAAAATTCAATTAATCAAAGGTTTTGGATTGAATCACTACTTAGAAAAATTTTGGTGACAGAACAGAACAGTTGCAGTGACAATTTCTCTTTCATCCATTTTTTTAGGAATCCGGATAATAATGACCTTAAACACCTCAAAGCATCAACAATCAAAGCTGCTTCGTTGTCGTCGTCTGATGAACACAGTAGGCGACGAACAAATCTTTGTTTGCCAACTTCTCTCGTATAAAGTAAAGCCCTACCTCCCCGAATAATAATCCCTTAAAACAACAAAAACAATAATAACATCGTCAACATTACACAATGTTTCAACAAAATAAACAAATCAAACAGAGCAAAAAACAAGAAACAAAACAGAATACACTGACACAATTAAATGCAGTCAAATCTGCCAGAGTGAAAGTTGTGAACAACCTTCTCTACAAGGGTTCAAATAATATAGCAGCCATTCCAGTAAAAAATGGCTCATCAGGGATATCAGTAAGGCCACACACATAGAAAAGAAAAACAATGCAAACATCAATGCAGATAATAATAGTTGTTACGCAGCCCGCTTAGCAAGCTCGATATGTTGATAGTAAAGGCATATGTACTAACTAACATCACGACTTACAATGACCTTAATTATTTACCCAACAAGAATTACACAATATTAAGTGGGATAGCTTAAATGGGTACTTCAGTGTCTCATTTCTGCACAGCTTAATTCATTTCCAAAAACAAAAAGCTTAGTAGAAGCTCTACATAATAATAGGCATAATCTATTCTTCTGTCCAACCCATGAGATTGTAGATCTCATAGTTCAGCTCAGGATGCCATATTAATATCAACGTCTGACTGAACCCGTGACAGGTCGCTTGCTCAGGGGCCAGCGTTATCAAACTTGGGTTGAGTTCAACCCGGGCTGAACTCATTTATGGGTTCAAAAGCCCCGGTGCTCAACCTAGTGTTATCAAATATTTTATGGTTGACTTATCTTAATTCGGTTCTAACTCAACTCAAATTACAAATTCAACCCTGTTTTTTCAACCCGCGTCGATTCAACCCGATTTTAATAACACCGGGGTTATAGTTTCAACCCAATCTCAACCCGGGTTGGGGTTTCAACCCGGGTTGAGATGCTTGATAACATCAGCCCCAGGTTGTTTCTAGTTGATAATGAGAGTGTGAGCTAATTACACTGCTAGTAAGTCATAAGCCATTAGGGCAGGGTAGGGGTAAACAAACCAAAAATAAGTAATAATACAACATCCACAAATAAATTACAAACTAATCAACAAATAACAGCCTCTTTGAAACAAGTCAGAACAACACCTCCCCCACCAAACCATACAACAAAAACTGACTGCAATTTTCAGCTGTATAAATTGTGATGCAACCTTTCAAGACTACAGAGGTTAAAATATTCCAACGAAAGCACGCTAATTTAAAAAAATTGCATTGCAACGGAGGGGCAGAAAAATTAAATACAAAGCTAATAAATGCTAGTACAATCAGTAATGCAAACTATTCATCATAAATTATTTGGAAACTACCTCCGTGGAAAATCCGATGGACATAGATCCCGTAAAATCCGGATCTCCCCAGAACCTCTCTGGAATCCTTATTGCCAACGACCCAAATAGATCGAATGGATTCCCCCCTCCCGGGCTATATAGTCCCATATCCGTATCGGGACTGCACTCAAGTGTCTGGAATTATTAAATTATGTCAACGAAATATGTGAACGGACCTGTTTTAGACCCATATAGCTTCTCATGCGGAATAATCCAGAACAACCAACCAACAAGCCAACATTTAACACTGGCATAACAAAGGAGGAGGTATAACCTTTTATAACAAGAGCCATCATAATACATAGGTACACATAAACAAAACGACAATTAAATGAGTGATTAATAACGATAAACTTATGTATCCCCCCCATTCCAAAAGTTACAACAAAAGTTACAGGGGAGAAAGTTTTTCAGTCCGCATGCTCCGGTACCACCAGCAATGTCTTCTGGGCAGATAGGGTGAAAGATTCTGCAAAAACAAAAAGTATGTATATACATACATAAGTATATAAATAATAAAACGATAATAAAAATACAAAAATTACCTCATTTTCTTGATATATATAAATAATAAATTAACAAAAAAGAAAATTATAGCACAATTAACACTACTTGATTATCACAGACAACAATTCAAAAACATAAACCTATGTGCAGATTTACCTATTAATCGAGTGAAAAAGGGAGGCTTGGACTGCCAATGCACAAAAATGAAATAGACTGGAATTCCTGTCAGCATAATTCCGAGACCAATCACTGAAAATAAACCAAATCAATAAAAGACTTTGAACGCGCGCACTTAACGCACACGGATCACCTCACCACTGCTCTGATCGAAATTCGTGTTTCAAAAGTATTAAGAATTGGAGAGTGGCTTTTCGGAAATTTATCATAACAAAGAATGTCAAAGATATACTTTCTTAATTACACAGTGCACAGATAAGGGAAGAGTAAGTGTGCCCTCACCTCGAAAGTGTTTCCTCTGACCCCCCCACCTCATACTATGATGACAACTTATTGAAGCTCAGAGCATCATAACAACTCAGCTATGTCTGTGTCCAGCTTCAAGAAGCAGATAAAAATTGTATTGCAAGTACTTAGTGTCACACTCCTGAAAAGGTATTATTTACATATTTAATATTATTATTTACTCTTAATTATATAGGACACTTACATGTATCGACTGGTTCCTTAACCAGGGGGAAAATGACCAAAAATGCGCAACCCAGGAGAAAGATGATGGGCCAGGCAATGTTAATCTAGACAGAAAATATACAAAATAATCTCAAAATACAGTTCCTAATTACCGCAGTAAACGTATATACATCATCACTGCTCTTACCATGAGTTTGAAATCACAATTTAACTGTTAAAATATTTTATTATTACAGAGCCTACAGCGGGAGATACAGATAGAAAGAACTGTAAAGGGTGCCTGTAAGAATAAAGGTGGAAACTATTAGAAGTGGCAACACTTTTCTACACTTATTATTTTTATCTGACTATTGATTCCTGAATGGGAGGGAGAACCACAAATTCTCTAATTTTGCATTAGACAAAGCATGCAGCGTGTAACCATGACATTACCCAAACCTGTGGTTTTTCTAGTGAGGGGTAGGGTTGGGGGCGGCCCCCACTTTTAGGGTATATA